>JAYMTP010000195.1:0-41790 GCA_036897365.1 Geranium brycei
AGTTGCTATTCAATTAATAAAATTCGCTTTTACCTTCAAAAAAAATCTTACCGACCAAAACTAGGGTTTGTCGCCATTTTTTAGCAGAGTTCCGCGATTTTGCGGTTTATAAAATAATTATACCCTATTTAAATTAGGGAATAGACATTTTTGTACACCTAACTTTACCACTTTTCCAATTTCACCCTAAATATTTTTTTCTTCTTTTAAGTACCCTAATTATTATTTTGGGACAACCTATCCCTCATATATCAAATATACCTAAACTACCCATGAAAATGAACCATTCTTCTTCTTCTTCTTCTTCTTCCATTTTTTTCGGCGAGTGAGCTCCGATTTGTCGTCATCATTGTTGAACTGAGCTATCCTTCATACTTTTGTATTTTGGCTGGATTTCACCAGGTTGTTTCCTTCCTCACGACACTCATGAGGCCACCAAGATTACTTGACGAGACTTCTCAATCCTTGAAGAGGTGGTTTATCCGACACTCTATTTCACCGTTTGTACAATTTCTTGATTTAATAATGAACCGGTTCAATTCCGATTTTAAACCAAATTAAAACACTTCAATTATGTTTTCTTAAATCAGTTCAAATTCAAGGATATTTTTAGTATTTTAAGAAGTATGTTGTCCCAAAATGATAGTTAGGGTACTGAAAAAAAAGTAATTAGGGTATAAAATAGTATAGATAAGTGTATAAAAATGTCATTTTCTCTATAAATTATATCGGGGGCATTTTAGATTTTTAAAAATGTTTAAAAGTTTTCGTCAAAATTTACCTTAAGTATACCTTTAGTGTAACATATTTGAACTCGGGATACCGATAATTTAAAAGAAAAATTAGGCATAATGATCCTATAATCATTTTGGACCCGGTATAGTGTAATTATCCTAAAATATAAAGGAAAAGAATATATTCGTGACTAGTCACGCCACTTGCACACACAGTCACTGGCCTTTCCTCATAAAACCTACCGTGAACATCTCAATCCCTTTCATCACATCGTTTGTAAATCCACCCCAATACACTGTAAGTTGCCGATCACCTCCTCGATTCTCACGACCCAATCACACTAAAAGCACTCATAATTCCAACCAGAGACCACCGATCGGTGATGAAGTGAAGAAATCGGTGCCAGAAATGTCGCAGCAAAATCAGGGCAGCAGCAGTGTTCCTGTGAACGAAGTGTACTGGTCTCTGGTCGAGAAAGCTGACAGGAAGTTCTCCAAAATCAGAGATTTGCCCTATTACCAGCGCAACAGGTTAGTTGCTCTCTGTTTGGCTGCCCAGAAAATGTCAACTCCCATTTGTGATTGTAATGACTAGGGCAATAGGAAATTGTTTGCAACTCAGTAATGGTGTCACTACAGTTTACGAATTTCGAATTCCTTGTTTTGCCTTTTCTCACCAGCCAAACAGGACAAGAGTTTATGTGAATTATCGGTTAATAGACCTGAAGTTCATAGGAAAAACTTATGAACTTATTAGGCTTATTCAAAGTTCATAGGAAAAGTAGTTTCTTTCAAGTATTGGTGTTTGGCGTGATTTTACCTGTTCCATTTAGTTGGATCAATACTAGGCTACTAGCTGCTGAACTTGCAATTATTCTTACAAATATAATGCAGATCTACAATTACTCAACTTATTTGATTGTGTTGTTTCAAAACTTATCTGTGTGTTTGTGATATGCAAAATTGTGATTGTTTGTTCTGTACTATTTTAGGTATGATACTTACTTTTATAAGGTATTCAAGGTCTACACACAGCTTTGGAAGTTTCAGCAGGAGAACCGGCAGAAATTGGTGGAAGCAGGACTCAAGAGATGGGAAATCGGTGAGATTGCATCACGAATTGCACAGCTCTATTTTGGGCAGTATATGCGGACAAGTGAGGCAAATTATTTGTTAGAGTCATATGTATTCAATGAAGCAATAATGACTCGAGAGTATTTCAAAGAGGGACTGCTTCAGGACCTCAATCTTGCAAACAAGCAGTTGAGGTTTCTTGCTCGGTTCCTGATGGTGTGTTTAGTTCTAAACCGTCGAGAAATGGCTCATCAGTTGGTTAGTCAGCTCAGAATGTTGGTTGATGAGTGCAAGAGGGCATTTCAGGTTTTTTTCATGTTATCCATCTTATATACTAATGTTTTGGAAGATATGAATATGCTCTGCAAGATTTTTTTCAAGATCATTAGTATGGAAACTGATGAAATGGGAAGCATCATCCTAAATAAATATAAAATGTATATGATGTTCCATAGTGATACATGTAATGCCGAAAATCTATTTATATTTTATTTTATGAAATCCTGTTTGCATGTCACTAGTTGTACTCGTGGTGATAGTTCTGATATCTTCTAATGGGCCTATTCCTGCTGATGGATATTTTCATTTACAGGACATAGCCAATCCATTACACATGCTATAATCTAGATGCCCTTGGTTGTCTCCCTATCCTATGGCTGCAGAAATTCCTTAACGTAGTTTGCTTATATACAGATTCAGTTATAACCTCCAGATGGTCTTATTTCCAGGAAACTGACTTTAAGGAATGGAAGCTGGTGGTACAGGATATAATGAGGTTTTTGAAAGCTGACACAGCTTTTATGAACATCAGGCCTTTGAGATATAGTCTTGTACTAGACCCTCATCCGGATTCACTCCCTCATGGTGCTGCATTCTCCGTGAAGAGGCATTTAAGATTAAGAGATGCTATACTAAGCAGCTTTCATCATAATGAGGTTAGATGACAATGTTCCTTTCCGATAATAGGAAAACTTATCATTTTTGATAACTTCTTTTCCCTTGTGGTTTATATGTTGCGTTATTGTGGGATCTTTGTTTTCTTAACTCTTTCCCTTTTTCATCAGGTCAAATTTTCAGAACTCACTCTTGACACCTTCAGGATGCTTCAATGTCTGGAATGGGAGCCAAGTGGCTCCTTTTACCAATCAAGTGGTACTAAAAATGGCCAGAATGGGGCCCCAGGGCCTAGTCGTGTCAACCACGCCCAGGATATCGTTGATCCTACTTTGCCTCCTAACCCGAGGAAAGCTATATTATTCCGTCCCTCTGTGACACATCTAATAGCAGTGAGTATGATGTGATATGGCAGTTTAAAAAATCTAATGCAAACTTTATAGTCACTCTTTTATTATGCCGGTGTTAGGTTGCATTATATCCAAGTTACATCTTAGTTCCCTTTTCCCGTATGCTTGACTGGTAAACGATTTGGTTATGCTGAAATTATCTTCTTTGTCCTATATTTTCAAACTATCATTATCTAGCATGGGGGTTGGAATTTGCTCTCATGTTAATCCTATTTGATGTAGATATTGTAGTTTTTTCTAATGTGCACGATGCTCATGATTTTGTTAATGATTCTGTAGAGCTGTTTGACATGACGTGTGTAAAATATTTGTAAGATATTGTAATTTATATCAACTCTTTTTTAAATTACATGTGTTTCTTGTAGCTTATTTTAGGATTTATTTATTCTTAATGTAACCTAAAGCTGTAGGACTCATAAGTTCTGTTTAGTGATGATGTGTAGGAGTTGCTTACTTGTTTAAAGATGAATTTCTATCATTCATTTTGAAAGTAAACAGCGTTTTTTGTTCGTTTTTTTTTATTAATTCACCGTATTGAAAGAATAATTGGTGAAATTGTTATAAATATCTTCATACTTCACAATTTTGTCGATTACCACTTTGCCAAATTCTAGATCGTAGGTGGCACATATAATTATTGTATTGATTGCTTGCAACTTGAATATTGGAGTCGCTGCTATTGCAAACTTGAACTTAATCTTGAAACAACATATTTTTATAATGAAATTACATTAAAGTGCATATTTTCTTAACTTCAATTGCATGCTAATTTGGATAAAGTCTCCCATCTTTAGTTTTTTTTTTTAAATTTTTTTTGTACTTGTTGAACCATATTACTGGTGTGGTGATGATACTTCATATGAAACTCAATATGCCGGTCTCTGTTTTCTATGTCTAGACTTTAGAGATGCAGATACCAGACAACATAATAAGTACTGATTTTATGCTCGACTATATCCAACCAAAAACTGGCTTAGAACTACATTTTCCTTTCTTTCCAAGATATATTGCATTTATAATATGTTTTCACTTCTATGAAACCATAGCTTTTTTTTCATGTTCTATGCACATTTTGATTGCATAATATAATATGCTGGTGTGTGTTCCCTTGGCAGGTTCTGGCCACAATTTGTGAGGAGCTGTCTTCTGATGGAGTTCTCCTTATTTACTTGTCAGGTTCGGGTTATATAAATTTTATATTTATTCTCCAGATCTTTTTTTCCCATCTTATTTATATGAATATTTGCAGGAAGAGGTGGGGATACTATTTCGTTTCCATCTGGTTCTGAAGCTTGTGTTGAAACTATGGGGAACACAATCAAGGACTCTGAATCACATGCCAGCTGTTCAGGTCTTACCTCTTCCTTTTCATTTAGCTCCCTAAATGATAGCCTCAACCCCTCTTCTGTGCAAAGTAAAGGAGATTGCATTTCTAGTCATAGTGGCTGCTTACAATTTGGCAGTCGCAGAAATGAAGGTACTCCATAACTGACTCAACTGGGGTGGTTGCCATCTTATATATAGTGACATCGTCAAATATTTCTATCGGTCTTCTCAGGGCTGTGAAATGTATTTGCTAACACCGAATAACCACCATTTCAGGAATAAGCTGCATTTATCCTTGTGACTTGATTCCATTCACAAGAAAGCCACTTTTTATAATAATCGACAGTGACGGCAGTGAGGCATTCAGGGCAAGTTTATATAAACTCTGTACTCATTTTAAATAATTGTAATTACATATGGCAGTACCATTGGATCCTACAGTCTATCTTGACAGTCAATAATTGTGTTGTCCTGGGCTTTACATGTCAGTGTAGAGGGTTTGAGACAAAAACAAAGAAATAAAAGGATAAGATAAAAAAAATTTGAAGGAAAATCTGTTATTGGATTTATCGTAGCAAGTAGTTAGGAAATATTGGAAATTTAAATATTTGATTTTTGTAGGAATATGTCATAAGTTTTATATTAGAGCATCATAAGTGACTCAAATCTTTTTATATTTAATATTATAGACCAAAAAAAAATGTTTGTGAAAGCAATAAATTTCTGTAATTGTTGACTCAGTCAGCTTTGTTGCCTTTTGTCTTGTTCCAAAGTCTCTCCCTCCCTAAAAGTTGCATGTAATATTCTCAAATAATTAAGTTCTGATTTGATATGTCAATTGAATCTGTGAATTATGCAATCCGAAACATTATAATAATGATAATATATTCATGGTGACCCAGTACTAGTAGTCTAGTACCATTCATCTTGAAAGATTGCTTTAATCTTAGTCTTAGTCAAGCACCTTCTATCAATTGCAAATCCCATATGAAAGGTAATAATTCTTTTAAGTATATGTAGGCAATACGTGGAGCAGAAAAAGGAGAGCCTGCTGCAATGCTACTATCGCCAAGTTCTTTACCTCCTACTCTTTCTGCTGATTACTCTCGTCAACCAAGTGGAAGCCTATTTACCATTTTCCTCACAGCTCCATTGCAGGCTTTCTGTCTGTTGCTTGGGTTTTCAGGTTCTGATATTGAAAATGTAAGGCCCATCCTTCTGTCCGGTTAGCTTGTAGTTTCTTTTGCAGTTTGGTGCCCTTATAATAATATAATGCTTCAGGAGACATGTAACAAGGCCGAAGAGCTACTGGCCTCATCATTAAATGAATTGGGATTGGTTTTGGCAACATCAGACACTCTTGACCTTGTTTGGGCTCAGATTCTAAGTGATCCATTCCTAAGGCGATTTCTTTTAAGGTACTATTAAATCATTTACCGACTTTTATTGATCATTTGGTAGGTTTGTATCTTTGTTTCTTACATGATTAAATGAATACTTCATCATCCAAAAGTTCAGTTATCTAGAAATAGTAGGCAATTACCTTTAGGGCATTGAAGGATGATTTCTTGCTATCACCCTGTGAGAAATTTTCCGTGGATATTTTCCGTATTGTGATAGGGTTCATGTGACTCAAGACAACCCATGTCAACAATATTTCCACTATGATACTGCATTCAAGCTTGTTTAATTTTGTTGGTCGTTTTTGACTGTTAACTATCTGAAGTTTCATATTTCATTTTCTGATAGTAGACTAGCAGTATTACTGACAATACCTGAATAAAATTCTGATAGTTGAAGTTATCCATTTAAATTTGGGTAAATTGCAAATAGTGGTTGTGAACTATTCCAATTTTACAAAAGCGGTTGTGAACTATTCCAATTTTGCAAAAAGTGGTTGTGAACTTTCATTTTTTTTGCAAATTGTGTACATTTGTCTAAAAATGACGAAAATGCCCTCACAATCAAATATTTTTAAACAAATTTAAAAATATTTTTTTCTCAACTTGAGGTCGTTGGTTTTTTTTCTCTCGCACACCATCGATGTCCGTGAGACTTCAGATCTAGACAAGTTCAAGTCAAGAGAACAACCAACGACCTCGAGTTGAAAAAAGTAATGTAAATTCAAAAAATATTTGATTTCGAGGGCATTTTTGGACAAATGTACAATTTGCAAAAAAAAAAACGGTTAAGTTCACAACCACTTTTTTGCAGAAATGGAAGTTCACATCCACTTTTTACAATAGTTCACAACCACTTTTTGCAGAAATGAAAGTTCACATCTACTTTTTACAAAACTGGATTAGTTCACTACCACTTTTTGCAATTTACCCTTTAAGTTTACAAGGAGTGTGTGCGATTTAGAACTGGAGTTAAAAGAATAAAATAGAGTGGAGCTAACTTGCAAGCCTGGGACAAGAGTAAAGCTAACTTATATTGTAGGGGTTCTATATTGTAGGGGTTTTAGATATCCATAAGGGCCCGAATTTCATTATCTCCATTTATTTTGTTTTTAAGTAGCAAGTATTTCCTTATTTGTAAGTTAATTAAGCATGATATATTAATCATATCCTTCTCATTAATTAGTTCATTTTCCTTATTTGTAAGTTAATTATGCATGAAATATTAATCATATCCTTCTCATTAATTAGCTCATATTCGTTTAGTTTTTAGATAGAAGAGGTAAGCATTGAATTACATAACAAAACAACTATGGAAATGCATCAAGTAGATTATCCCACACTAGCTTCAAGCGAGCAATTCCAATCAAATATTTTGATATCTTAACTGGGTCACGGGGCTCTGAGTAAAACTCATGTCCCATACCTTAACACTCCTTAGTGGGATTAGCACATGGTAGGAATATATAAGGTCACAATATATAATTTCATCTGCAATACTTATGAAGGTTGTATTCTTTTTCAGTTATAATGATAAATAAAAAAGTAAGTTTTGTTGGAATTGACAGTCTTGTTTACCATTTTTACCCCTTGGAATATACGTAGAACTCCATTTGCAGAGACCGAAAAATATCAAAACTATGGTCTATAGTCTTATGCTTGTTCATTCTCCCTCCCGATTGTGCAGGTTCATCTTCTGTAGCTCTGTGTTGGCACTATACGCTCCAACTTTCAAGAAGAAAGAATTCCTTCCCACATGTGTGCCTTGTCTTCCACCGTCTGTCCTACCAACGAGTGTGGCATGCCAAGCTTTAGTTTTACGTATGGCCCAATTCTTTGGTGCAGCCAAAAGTTTCGTTCTTGCCGATACTCTTTCTTGAAGTTGATTTCATCAACTTCATACAGCGTGTGAAACCTTTTGCTCTTAAAGTTTGTGAATTTACTGTCTTGTACAATTGCTCTTACAAGTGTTCAAAATACCAAGTTTTCAGATATTTTTCTCTTTATGTATTGCTGAACAATTCAGGGCCGTATCTAATTGGTCAAAGGCAATTGATGATTACAGGTACGAAAAACAAAATTCAGGCCACACGATAATGTTTGATAAATCAGGTGGAAATCACAAGTTGAGTATGGTTATATATGAAAATAAAAGTCCGAATATCTCAGATTTTTTTTACAAAGTTGAGTATGGTTATATCATGTAAATAAGATACAGTCGGATACATTTATCATTTATGGGTTATTATCTCAGAATATAATTTGCAAAATAGGCATTTTACCTTAAAAATTTACGTTGGGCCTATCAACTTCAAAGCCCATTTCCCATACATTCAGTCCGGCCCAATAATTAATTTTCCATCCCTCTCTAAATTGCTGTGCTGGTAGGTATAAACGTTCGTTAAACTTAAACACGCCGCGCTTCCGCCATTCTGCAAAACAGAAGTCTCGCCGTCGCCGTCGCCGTCGCCAACGGTACCATCAATGGGGAATAAGAGAGAGAGGCTTCAGAATCCGCAGCCATTTCGTCCCGGACCACCCGACGACGACTCCACCTCCGTCGTCTCCTCCAGGAAGCGCTCCAAAGCCCCAAAGCTTCACCAGCAGCAGGAAAAGGTACGCTTCTCCAATCCTCTATTCGCATTCGCATTGGCATTTGAATTTTCGTTTTTCTCCTTTGATGCTTACTTTGAGTTTGTTTTGGAACTGAAGCTGATATCGTCCGGTTTGAGCTCGAAAATCCTCAAAGAGGCTCTAATTCAGCAGCAGGAGATTCTGCATGACGAGGTTGAAGAGAAAAACCCTCACAACTCGTTGCTTCACGTCGGGAAAGACGAACCTTCCACCTTTGAGGAAGACGACATTGACGAATTTGATGGTTTTGATGACACAAAGAGCCAATTTGGCGGATATGATGTGAGTTACTTTCAGATTATTTGCGAATTTTGATATATCAGTAATTATTTTAGTATGAGAAGCAACATGGTATTGGTAACGAAACAGTTCCATTTCATAGACCTATACACGTCTAATCCCAAGTCCCAACTATATGAATTTTCTTCGTTTTGGGCACCGAGCAGTCGTATGGGAATATTTTGTAAGAGTCATTTAACAGAAAGATGATTTATCACTATGAAATGTGAATGTGATGAACGAGCCTGCTGGGAAAATAATAATTTTGCTCATAACCCTTTGATTTTTCTTCCACTTCAACCATTTTGCTTGGAGTCTTCAGTTTCTTGACGGCGGAAGAGTTTATTTTAATAACAGGATCAAATTGACGAGGATGATGAAAAGTTACTGGAATCATTCTTGTCCAAGGATGCTGGTCCGCAGCGCACACTTGCCGATATCATTGCTCAGAAAATCAAACAACAAGATGCTAATGTCACTTCGGGTTGCCATTATATTCCGCATTATTCATTTTATCTTTGAAAATTTGCTCATGGTTGTGTTTATCATTCATGTGTTCTCATATATTTTGTTTTATTGTAGATGCCCCGCCTTTGCCTAAATTGGACAGCTCGCTCGTAGATTTGTATAAAGGGTATTCAATCGATTTGGTTCTTGTTAGCAACATTAAACTGCAAGATGAAAGTGGACATCTTATTCTTCATCATACACATATACCTTTTATGGTTTATATAGTTGCATATGATCCTCAATTGTGCATTCACATAGCATAAAGTGTTTGATGCAGTCTTACATTTATTCTCGCACATTCATACTAACAATTCCACAAGAGATTTATTAATAATTCAATAAAAAAATTTCTTTACATGACCTGCAGACTTGGCAAGTTTCTCAATAAATACACAGCTGGAAAAATGCCAAAAGCATTCAAACACATCCCTTCAATGCAGTTCTGGGAGGATGTCTTGTACCTGACGGAACCTGAGAATTGGTCACCTAATGCAATGTTTCAAGCTACAAGGATATTTGCTTCTAATTTAAGCTCGAAGAAGGCGGAGCGTTTTTACAAGCTTGTCCTTTTACCCCGGATTAGAGAAGATATTCGCAAGAATAGGAAGCTGCATTTTGCACTTTATCAATCCCTAAAAAAATCTATATACAAGCCTGCTGCATTCAACAAGGGAATATTGTTGCCACTGTGTCAGGTATACAGCCTTCATTGTATAGAAGACGATTATTATGTCCATTAACTATGATATGTGATTATATCTTCGTTCCTGTAGTATTAGTTTCATTGCTTCAGGTATTTTATTTGTGCAATAACAGTTTTTTGCTTAAATCTTTGTTAACCGCTCTACTCAATCTATAACCAAAGGCTTATGCAGTACTTTGATTTTCTGTCTTTTAGTAATTGCAATTCAGTGTTCTGAATGTTCTCATCATATTTTTTCAGTCAGGAACTTGTAATCTTAGAGAAGCTGTTATTGTTGGGAGCATTATCGAAAAGGTTTCCATTCCTATGCTGCATTCAAGGTAAAATTAGCTGTTGTTACTTGTTGGTTTCACTTTAAGAAGGTAGCATTATAAAGGCAAGTCATTTGAAAGTTTAATAGTTGAAGTTCTCTTAAACTGAGAGCAAATATGATCTCTGTCTAGTTATTATCACAGCTGCAAAGGGCAATGACTTTGACTTGGTTTCTTACTTCTATTTTCTTATGGAAATAAGTAGATAAACTCCAATAGTCCTCAGTTGTTCCCAGAATATTTTCACCACACTTGTATATACTATTTACAACATAAGCTCCAAAAGATTGAATATGATGGAGTCTCTTTATACATTTGAATTAATTTGTAGCGTAGCATAGCTTATGACTTTGCTTTTGAAATGGTTTAGCGACAAGCTAATTTCTTCAATTTTTTTCCATGCTGCAACTATATTATGTTGAATGGCATGATATTATTTATATTTTTATCACACACACACATGTGTGTGTTCTGACTAACATAATTTTCTGAATAATTACGCAGTGTTGCGTTACTCAAGCTCGCAGAGATGCAATATTGCGGAACAACAAGGTATTAAATATGAAACTCTACCACACATTGTGATTCATCTGTATGTACGCAAGTAATATCCATGCTCATTTACATGTGAAAGTATGTTGTTTGTTTTGCTACTGTTAATGGTTCTCTTACAACATTGCATTTTTATGCTATTACAGTTATTTTATAAAGCTTCTTTTGGAGAAGAAATATGCTTTGCCTTATCGCGTGCTTGATGCTGTTGTCTCTCATTTCATGAGATTTCTGGAGGATACTAGAGTCATGCCAGTAATATGGCACCAATCTCTTCTTGCTTTTGTACAGAGGTTAGTAATAATAGTTTTCTTATCTTGTCTTGCTTACATTCCGTGAGATGAGGGATGCGAGAAAAGAAGTTGACAGTTTTATCTAAGCCAAGCACCACACAAGGTAGAAGATTAGACTGTTTTGTATTATTCTCATAGGAAAAGTCATTTATTGTGCTTTGCATCGTGTTCACCTCTATCTTCGAAGGCTTCCAGCTGGCTAACAAAATTTGGAGGTGTATTATACCATGTGCTTGCATATGCTAGTAATATATAGAGGTATGAACTATTTGCTGGTAGCCTGGTACATGACTGTAGTCTTTTCTGATGTTCTAAAACTTCCAGAGTTCGGTAAAAACGAGTTGACCGTGTTCTTCATGGTTGTTAACTTTTACTGAGTTCTCACTTGGTCAAATCTGGTCAAAGTTGGGCAATTTTTATTTTTATCTTTTTTACATATGCTTTGAAAATGTTCTATAGTTTGTGCTTTT
This sequence comes from Geranium brycei, assembly GCA_036897365.1. Lineage (NCBI taxonomy): Eukaryota > Viridiplantae > Streptophyta > Magnoliopsida > Geraniales > Geraniaceae > Geranium > Geranium brycei. Next base: position 11,591 of record JAYMTP010000195.1, read on the forward strand.
GTGTTAACTTGTTTGAAAGTACCTTATGTCACTAAAATATTATCATTTTGGTCTTTCATGTGAATTATATACGAGTTTTGTTGATTTCTCCCCCATTTCTCAAAACTCTTTATTTTTGTTGTCTCGCCGACTTCTTCCCCATCCCGAGTTTTAGAACTTTGGCCTTTTCCAAAATTTCCCTCACACATTTGTGTAGAGACTGGTTGTAGTGCAAGAGAGAGTTCCTGATTGATGAGGATCTGCGTCTGCTTAATTTCGTCATTGATGAAGTGTGTTTTCTTGTAACTCAGCGACTTGTATTTCTTGCTATGGTCACTGACTAACTGGTATTCTCGAGGATTCTTCAAGTTCTATTGTTTGACGTAAAATTAATCGAGTAGAAATAGGTATTGTTGAAGAAGCCCCAAGATAAGATGTTTATCTAGTGGCTAATATATCCACATCCTTTTGATGTGGGGCACTTCAACACTCCCCTCAATTGTGGGGCTCACACATGGACTAATGAATGGGATGGAAACACTAAATGGATCATTGGCCCAAACCATCTCTGTTACCATGTTAAAATTCAACACAACTACAAGATTAAACTGATACGTGGAGGTCTCAAAATACTTATCAAATGACCACTAAATCCACATTCTTTCCGTTGGACACTTCAACCGACATTAAGTTGAAATATAAAAGATTTATTGAAATGGGATAGAGTTTCTTAACTTTTTGGGTGTTTCTCGATGATCTAAGGCTTGAAATGGTTTTCCTTGGGGTTGGAATACATGTAGTATTTTGAATTTCATGTTGTAGACTTTTTACAAGGGCTAACTGCAGATGTATACTCAAATGAATTGCCCACTAACATAAAACTACACTACAAGTTTTTGAAACAGGAACTTGAACTTTTGGGTTTGATTAAACCTTAACATATTGCAGTGTGTGACGGGCAGGCCTGATACAGGCTAAATGGCTAATAGATTCACAGTGTTTGTATTCTATGAAGTAATATACTTTTCTTGCTGTGTAGCATGTTACATATCTTCTCTTTGCATGTTCATTGACCCGATATTCCTTACAGGTACAAACATGAATTAACGAAGGATGATAAAGATAATCTCAGAAATCTTATTGAAATACAAAGGCATAAATTAGTAAGAGAATTACCCTTAATATTTGTCGTTTTCTACTATTTTCTATGGCAGTGTTTGATATCTTCTGCCTCTTAAAATGTAGGTCACTATTGAAATTCTCAGGGAGCTAAATAATAGCCGGAATCGGGGTGAGAAGGAAGATGATCTCATGCTACTTTATATCCTTTGATTCATTAAATTAAATTAATGAATATATGATGACATTGCTTGGTATGTTTCTTTTGAAATATGAAGTATGTTAGTATAATATTCCTAGATTCTGATCTAAAAATTAACAATATATAAGATTGACTTCAGTATCTACAGTTGTACTTGTTTAGATGCATAATCTTTTCTTTCCTTTGGTAGAAGAAAATCCATGTCTCCTTGACATTAAAATTACCATCTCTTGTTTCTGTGATCAACAAAACAATTGAAGAAGACAGGTTCGATATTCCAGATGTACCAATGGAGGAGGATTGATACATTTTCTAATGCTGATGCTTTAGTGTGGTGCTCTCTTTCCAACATCTGAAGAAATTAATCACAAATGGATGATCTTGTGATGCTGTGACAGTGTGACCAATGTCATGACCAATTTTGATATTTGCAGTATGTAGCCAGAGTGTTTTGGTTGCTGGTACTGAGAATGCCGCCAAACATTATTTGTGATGATAAAAGGTTAAAGATATACAATGAAACTGCGAGTAATTTTTAGATTTTCCCGCGGAATTATTATTTTTTCACTAAAGATCAGTATCAGTTGTAGTTTTAACATCGCGATGCATGTAATCGGATATACCTTAAAATTTTACTGTCTGACCTGTTCCATAACTGCTAAATTTGACCCCTAGGAGTTACCATGTTCGAATTAAGTAAAAGTGGGGTTGATTTAATGCTTCAGTTTTCACTAGGTGTTCCCGGGTGGGCTTAGTATCGACTCGCATCAAAATCTCACCCACCTGCACTTGCGCGGTTACAATTCGGACTCATGATCCACTCAATAGGTGAGATTATCTCTATATTTTTCTCCCGTGCGGTTGGTTTACAGGTGGGTAAAACCTGATTCTGCAGACCCGTTTTTGTGACTCAATATAAAGGAAATTGGATTTGAAGGACAACAATTATTGCTCCTTCAAACAAACTGGGATCAAATATACGAGCTAGACACTTGTGGCTGAACTATTCTCACTAAGTCAAAGTCCAAGCTCAATTATAACAATGTAGGTGTGTCTGGTCTGAGCTGTACCCATCACCCACTTATGGCAGGCCAATTTCCTCTGGTTTCTTCCAGCTGGGATTTATGGTTGGTTGAGTTGGACTTAAAGATTGCAATGTGTATAATATATAGTCCTGAATTGCAAATTGTTCCTCATATATGCATAATGAAGGCATTGACAATGGGTTTAGGGTAAGAAGTAAGTGGAGTGAGTTAGATAGAAAAGCACCAAACTCCACTTTAACCACCTCCCATTTTCTGCAAACTATATGGTCTTCGCCTACCTTGTATTCAAAACCATTGACTGCACGCTCTTGATGATTGGTATATTACCAGTAGCACCAAAGGTGAGTGAGGCTGTGCCCGTAGAGGTACGATCAGCTCTACTTCCACTTCCAGATAGTGCATGCCATGTACACTAACCAATTAAGAGGATGCAAGTCTAGATTCATGCAGCTAGCTAGAATATAAATTGACCAGTGATCTCCACCCAAAAATAATAAAAATAATTTCAAAATCCGTCCTGTGCATCCATTTAATAAATTAAGCCAAGCATTTGATTCATGACATGATAGGTAGTCTATCTATTAAGTGTGAGTTGTTTTTTTTCATCAACAAAGCCATTATATTAAAATTAATGTGTGCAGGGAGCTTTCTTGTTGTTGTGTGATTTCTTGATAAGTCCAAGGTCCCCGTAAAAATTGATATCATTGACGTCTTTTATCTTGTAAACTCTCTTGGTAAACAGGTTAAGATATTCTCGTAAAAGTTGGTAATACTTGAAACTATAACCATATTTTCTCATGATTGCGGGCTTAGTAGGATGAAGTGGGTTTGTGAGGGATTTAAAAAGAATTAATATGAACACTAGCCGCATAATACGATTAACTAGTATGGTATTTTATGGTAAAACATGATTCTCTGTGATAGTTAAGACTTAAGATCCTAACATATATTATTCTAATGGTGGGAGTCGTCACATGTTGGTTTTAGCAAATTGTATTTAACTTGTTTAGTGATTCATATGTATTGATTCAAGGATATTATTTACTGTCCAGGTAGTATACAATGGTGTGATTAAATTCGATAGAAAATTGTAAAAAAGTGCCCTATATTAGTATTATTCTTGCAAAAAGGTGCTATATATTTTATAAGTTTTTATGTTTTTATCTTTTAACTAAATTTTGTATGATTAGATTTTGTAGTCTAAATTTTAGTTATACTATTTTAGCACATTTTTGTAACGAACAAACAACAGAATACTCTTCTATAAAACTGTCATATAATAGATCATATTTTTGCAGTTTCTTTTAAATTATGAGTATATTTTGCTTATTGAAGCTTTGAATAATTCCCGAAGCTCATTCGACAATGTACCGGATAGAACCTCCATGATTTACCGGCTCTTGCAACAAAATCGACAGGTTTGATTTGTTGAACCAATTTGGGTTACAGACCACCACCTTGCTCCAAGTTATGGGCTCATAACCGTAGAATCTTCGTGATAAAGTTAAAATATGAATAGAACCACTCATCAAATGATACTGTTTTAGTGATGAGGAAGGAAGGAATATTATGGGTACGTAGACTTGTAACCATACTAATTGCTATTTAATGATTATATTATCGTCGAGGACAGCGATGTATGATGCTATTATATTGCATATATGGTCCACATCGGTATTGCTTGAAGCATATTGCCAATGCTCGTGTAACTCATCTGGGAGTCTCCTAATCACACATTTGATATTTTGTCGGTTGGGATTTTAACAGTAACTAAATTGATAATGTGTATATAGGTGTGCTTTATGGAGTTTAGACCCTCATTATATATCCATTTTGTGAATCAGATAATCATCAAATAATTATTTAATTACCAAATTTTATATGATATCAGTAGCATATATACTTGATCTATAGCTTCTATGTATATTTTAGCAATTTTATTTCATTTGGTCTTCACTTGGGGGCACAATTGACATGGTGAAATTAACTCACACAGAAGTGAGAAAACGTACTTGACGGAGTGGTACGAGAAGACTTCATCTCCCAGTAGAGTTGGGTTTGAGTGAGTATGTGGGTTTAGGTGGGTGGTCTTTAATTGGGTCTTGTAAGGGTTCATGGTAACTTCAACAAAAAAACTCACACAAAAGTATCTAATAGTCATATTAGGCCATATTCTTACCTATGGTGAAGATAATTCTTTTAATATAATTCATTTAGACTAAATAAAAGAATTCCATTGTATTTTACAATTCAAAACACATTTTCATTGCATATTAGTAATCAACGTTATAAAAATCAGGCCAGACGACTGGTTTGGGCGCCTAAACAGAGATTTTTAAAACACGAATCCAATTTCACATAGTTGGGTGGATTAAGTCGTTTAGGAGGGTCTAGGCAGATAAGGTAATCCTAAGCGGGGCTAGGCGGATTTAGGCTTTTTTCTTCTTTCCAAAATTGATTTTTCTTAAAAGAAAGTTGAAATAGAAAATGCTAAAAATTTAGATAATTATAAATACTTTTGTTGATACTTTATTGTGTTTGAACGAAGTGAATGTAAAATTAAATTACATATTTTTATACCCTAAATATTTATAGTGATTGTTTTTATATATTATAATTCATACATTAATTTATATATAAGAACTTGTTTAATAAAAAAAATAGAGCAATTCAAATCTGATTGATCCTCGATTAGGCTCCGATTAATCTCTCTAGAGTTTCTATCCGCTCAATTAGTGCCGAAAGTTTTTTTAAAATTTTGTTAGTAGTTAGTGTTGAACATCATATGAGAGTGAAATTGACCGTGAATGTCACCACATGTATTAAATTTAACAATTTTCAGGTTATTCCTCTCTACCTGTAATTTTTTGTATTGACAGAGTTATCATTTATAGATCTGAGACGGACCTAAAAAACATTATGAATTGAACTCATGGTGTCTGGTACTATCTTATGAAATGGGTTGAGTCCAATTTCAATTATTAATTGCTCACCACTAAATATGATAGACTACATTACCCTTAATTTTCCAGAATTATCTCATTTATTTTGTTGGTCCAATTAAAATTAATATAACACATGCTTATATGGTATTCATGAATAATTGTAAGGAATCTCGTGATGGGTCCGTGAAGTATAGCAGAATATATAATTTGCTTTTTAGTGGCTCTGGTCTGCAGATATGGTCAAGAGCATGGCACAACATTGTGATTAGTTTGATTTGAACAGCTGTTTGTCCTTAAACTAAAATGGTTCAATTTCAATATTTGTGATTGAATGCTGTTTTTGTAGTAATTGATTAATATATTTAGGAACGTTTTATTATGTTAATTTAGTAAAAGTGACATGTGATCTTGATAAATTATAATTTGGTCCAAGTTAAATTTGGGGTTTTCTGCAACCCAATAGCTTGATGACAAGTTCATTAAATGCCAAGCTCCAACCCTAACTTGGGTCTTCACATTACTTACACTATCCAGAACATCACCATTTCAATTTTGGATATTCAGTCATCAATAATTGTATCATCATCAGTACTTGTCAAATATATGATCACCACATATTTCTTTAGATATTATCTCCTCAAAGTCACACTGCTCTGTTTCTTTTTTTTATATATAAATACAATAGTTTACTTACACTAAAGATTCAAGCAATTAACAACTTGATTAAACAAGCTTTGAAAACACTCCTAGTCCTCCTCTGGTTGCAATTCCCTGTTTCAACTCAACAACATTGTTGGTGTTTGGTGGGCAGGCTAAAGTTAGATTCTTGTGCTCATGTCACAGAGCTGCAAAATGAAAATATGCAGGAAGAGAGGAAAGGGACAAAAAAGGAAACTTTGAGAAAGATTGGGCCACTTAACTTATTACCAACTTTTAATATGGTAAAAAGGGCAAATTGTCAAGTCCATATTGTGTTGATTGAGGCAGCACTACACTATAACAGAGCAGTAAATAAGTTATGGGGAAGAGAAGAAGAGGACAGACCCACCCAGCTTGGTATGGTATCGCTAAAACGACAAATTTGTGCTTCTGGGTCTGTGAATGAAGTGAGTGAAGTAAAGGAAGAGGGCGACCCATCAACCCACTTCATCATTTTCTTCAATCTCTTCACCAATCCCAACATTTTTTACGCTTGCTATTGAGTGTAGAGCTGAACTAGCGTCGGTTTCTGAGTTGGATTGTTGTGTTGGGTTTTGGATAAGCATAAGCACTGTGATTTTGGCACTAACCTTGTTGCTTGTACAAGACCCATTTGGGTTTTCTTCTTTTTCTCTGTGCAGTGGTGGTTATGGCGATGGATAGGGTGGTAGTGGCGGTGGTGTGTTTGTTGGGTCTTCTGGTGAGCTCAAGCTCTGCAGCCAGAAGTGGCATGATTAAGCAGAATCTGGAGGTTCAGAAGCACCTCAGGCGCTTGAACAAGCCTGCTGTTAAATCTATTGAGGTTCGTTTCTGTTTTGTTCACTTGGGTTTTGATGTTTGTTCTTCAAGTTGCTTGTATTTATAATCCCATTTGGGTTTTTGTTTGTGGGTCTGTTTGATTTCAAAATTCTCAGTTGTGTTTCTGGGTTTTTGTTGCGCAGAGCCCAGATGGAGACATAATTGACTGCGTGGGTCTTGCTCACCAGCCAGCTTTTGACCATCCTTTCCTCAAGAACCATACAATTCAGGTCTCTCTCATTGATACTGTTTCTGTTTCAACTTATTCAGTCCAATGGTGTTTGTTCTCTAAATGAAATGGATATCTATCTGTTTCTGTTTCAGGTGAGACCAAATTTTCACCCGGAGGGTCTATTTGATGAGAAAAAGGCATCTCCAGAAAACCAGCAGGAAGGGCCAAAACCCATTACTCAACTTTGGCACAACAATGGAAGGTGCCCAGAAGGAACCATTCCCATCAGAAGGACCAAGGAAGATGATGTGTTGAGGGCGAGCTCAGTGAAAAGGTATGGACGCAAGAAGCAAAGAGCCATCCCTCAGCCCAGGTCGGCAAATCCTGACTTCATCAGTCAAAGTGGTCATCAGGTATCACTATACACATAAAACTAGTATTAAATGCTTGTGGTAATGAAGTTATTGCATGCTGTTCTTTTGTTTGATGGTCTTGTCTTGTTTTGATGCTTTTGGAGTTATAGCATGCCATAGTGTATGTGCAAGGAGAGAAGTTTTATGGAGCCAAGGCAACCATTAATGTCTGGGAACCCAGAATCCAGCAGCCTAATGAGTTCAGCTTATCCCAAATCTGGATTTTGGGTGGTACCTTTGGTGAAGATCTCAACAGCATTGAAGCTGGTTGGCAGGTTATTAACTTTTCTCATCCCTATTTTCTCTTAATCTTTTCTAGTTTTCTTGATTTTTATATAAACTAACGATAACCAGCCATGTCTCATCTTTAATGAAAATTTAACAGGTTAGCCCAGATTTATACGGCGATAACAACAGCCGCCTCTTCACTTATTGGACCGTGAGTCTCTTACCATGTAGTACTAGTTTTATGTTTTTTCAATTAGCTGTTACAATGGCCATTAGATTATGCGGTAAACTATTATTTTTTTTTTTGTTGGGAAATTAAAACAGAGTGATGCTTATCAAGCCACTGGATGCTACAATCTCCTATGCTCGGGGTTTGTTCAAATCAACAATGACATAGCTATGGGTGCAAGCATCAACCCTGTATCTGGTTATCGCAGCCCCCAATACGATATCAGCTTACTTGTATGGAAGGTAATAAAGAAACAAAGAATCTGCCTAACTTTCTTGAATCTTGATCAATTAACAATGTTTTAGTGCAGAAACATATATACCCCATTCTCTTTATTGCACATATAATATTACATGTATTTCTCCAAGTTGCATTCAAGAACCAGAGAATCTCTGACATCTATGCTCAATGTTTCCCTGGATTCTTCCTTTGACATCTATGCACATTTCTTTATCATTCATTTCAAAAACATTATTTTAACTTGAAAATGTTGTAATAATTGTTGGTAGGACCCGAATGAGGGTAACTGGTGGATGCAGTTTGGGGCAGACTATGTGCTGGGGTATTGGCCAGCCTTTTTGTTTTCAAATTTGGGTGAGAGTGCTTCAATGATTGAATGGGGCGGAGAGGTTGTGAACCAGGAAGCTGACGGGCAGCACACCACCACCCAGATGGGCAGCGGCCATTTCCCCGAGGAAGGCTTTGGCAAGGCTAGTTACTTCCGCAACATTCAGATTGTCGATGGATCGAACAACCTCAGGGCTCCTAAAGGCGTTGGCACCTTCACAGAGCAATCCAGCTGCTATGATGTTCAAAGAGGCAACAATGGGGATTGGGGTGAGTACTTTTACTATGGTGGCCCTGGCAGAAACCCCAATTGTCCTTGACATGATGATCTCTAGCTTCAGTGGAAAATGAGAAGAAAAAATGTAAGATAAAGAGTCAAGAGTTATTATGTTTTTCTCCTTCCTCTGTAACATTCTTATGTGTACTAAAAAAAGCCTTAAATTTCTTCAATCATCAATTCATGATATAGCTAGGTCTTCTCTTGTATCTTTTATGCTTATTCAATGTACTAAAAACGTTAGACGTTAGATGAGTGAAAATGACCTTCTAAGGACTAACTTATAATTAGTCAGAGATTAATTGAAAAATAAATCTAATCCAAGTTTTAGTCGAAAATTAATATAAGATTTATCAGACAAGTCGTTCATTTTTAGAACACTATGCTCATCTCCTAACTTTAGGATAGTTGTTAATTGATGAGTTTGTAAGCTATTGTAACAAGTGTTTACCGTTCTCGAAGATGTAGAGGCCAAAAACAAGATTTCATGAGTCCACCTAGACTTTTTTTTTCTTTATTTTTTTCTTATTTGTATCTCTTTACTTTCATATTTGTCTTTTTCTTTTTCTTTTTGTTGATGTATATAACTTTCTTTTGCTTTTCAATTGGAAGTTTTAGCAAGTTCTATAATAAAATCTCTTTTTTCGCTGATTGAAAAAACACATGGGTGGGAAGTTTCTTAAGCTTCAAAAGAGAAGGGGATGGAAAAAGAGGTGTGTATGGTGTGATCTTGAGCAGTGAAAAGGGTTTATTGGAAATGGTAGAGAAGATAGAAAGATGGGGATGTGTGTGGTTTGAAAAAGATGGGATGAATGACACATGTGATTGAATAGGACTTCCAGATAGAATGTGCTTTTTTCCACCAGCTGATAAGCTCACGAAGACCTCAACCTTCCATTGGAGAAGGCTTTTTTGTCTACAGTGATCCTCTTCAAAACTTTTCAGCCTAAGAAAGGATAGTTTGTGGTTAGCTGGTTGAAAACCAAAAGGACTCTTGGTACATAAATGAAAAATAATAATCTAAACAATGAGAAAGGTGATGTAGAAATCATGGAACTACTTGCTGTATGTTATGTAAAGCAAAATCCTTCCCACACATGTTAGAGCAAACAAGTTCAATTGACACAAATAATAAACTGACATTATTGAATTGATTTGTAATGAAAATACACTTTTACATTTATAGAGAATTAGGAAACATGATACACAATCTAAAACCCAACATATTTATCAAACAACTTTCTTCAAACTCATTACTCGAATTGAGTTTAAATATATAAGCAATCCCCTCATTCCTCTCATTTTGAGTGCGAGTCTTCGGATTTTTTTTTGTTAGTCTCTACATTTCTTCTCACATGTCGATTTCCAAATTACAAGATAATTTTTTGGGTCGTCGGCGGCATCAACCCCATCTAGGGTACGCCGACGACCATCATGTGCGGGTCTGAGAGTAGAAAAACTCGAATCTAGAGGGAGAAACCTCTAAACCCAGATCTAGCTTCCTCTTCCAGATCTGGTGGTTTTGAGGTCGGTTTTGGTGGAGCTCGCGACGTGCCTCTCTCCCTCCCGTATGTGTTACTTTGACTGAGGGGTTTTGGCGTGCCTCTGTGGATGTCGAGAACGGGGCTGGTGAGATCTCGGTGCGGTGGTGCGTTCGGTGGCTGTGGCGGGCTTCAACGGCTGCGGGGGAGTCGTCGGACTTGCTGGTTCTGTTCAGAGACACGAGGTGGGGATGAGTTTTCTCTTGACATTCTCGCCGGAGACCTCTGTCGGTGTTGGCCGACTACGTCGATCCTCGCACACCGGAGGAGCTCTGCTGTGATCGCTTTGGTTTTTGGGTCGGGGGAGAGTTGGAACCACGAGAGGTGAAGTCTGGAGGTGCTGGCCTCACTTTGCCAGAGCTCCGCCGAATTTGGTGTGGCGGCTCGCCCACATCGCGTTTGCGATGCTAGGCTTTATGTGGGCCGGTCCGGTTTTTTGTGGACCGGTCTGGTTCGCCTGGTTTATCTTTCGAACCTTTTGGACCGTTTTTTCGGCCATTTCTAGTTTTGTCCGACTCGTTCTACCTCGACTTAAACCACGCACATTCGAGAATTCTGCCATTTTTACCATGTCTTTTTCAGACAATTTATTTTCCTTCTCGATGTATTTCTTTTCGCCCTCTCAGGCTCGCATTGTAATTATTTTTATGTCAATTTATATTTATTGCCAATAAAAAAAACAAGATAATTTTTTGGATTACACGATGTGCACGTCCGTAACCTCCGATCGAAACAAATGGGAAAGAGTAGCAAAACACTCATAAATGAATTGCTATAATGCGTTCTCTCTCAAAAAACCTCATCTCGCATCTTACTAGGTCACTGGAGGAGCCGCCTCTTCGACCGAGCGCTCTCCGGTGACCATCCTTACCTATTTTGATTTGTTGCTGCCGTTTTTGGGATGGAGAAGACCAGATAACGAGTAGAAACGGACTTGGGATGGAGATGAGGGTTGCTTCGTTGATGTCTTCAGTCCGGTGGAGATCACAAACGGACCAGCGGCCAGCAACGTCGGTCCTCCCTCTCCGGTGGGAGGTTCGAACGGAGTTTTTCAGGGTCGTGCTGTAGAAGACTCACCCAACCGATGAAGGAGGAGAGGAGTCTGGGCCAGATCTGGGTTTTCAAGATCTGGTTCGAGCTTCTCGGGCCCTCTCGCTCGACGACGGCGAGGGTAAGACATGTCGAAGTATCGGTAGGTTGTTGGTGGAGGTCTCAATTTTTAGGAACGAGGAGGCGAGTCGGTTGTTGTCAAAGACGTTTGGCCTGGATTTAGGTGCCCGACGCAGATGGAGCATGGTTGGGAGGTCGGAGTTGTGGCGGTGGTTGTTCTAAAAGACGAGACCGAGCTAGGCTACTGGTGCTGAGGCATAGTAGAGGAGCCGGGGATTCGCTCCTGTTTCGGCATCGCTTGGATTCTTCAGTGACATTGATGGTGGACGAACCCTCTTGGAGATCCTGGGATTGGTGGCCCTCGCTCGCCGGAATTGACCGTCTTGGACCAGTCCAAGCTGCCTCAATTGATTTTTACCAATCAAGAAATGATATTGAGGCTAGGAACACCGCAAAGCATTGATTTTATACTCTAGCTTTGTTTCTTTCTTTTGCATGATTTTCGGTTTTCTTGTGATCTCTTTTTCTCTAGATCTCTCTAGCTCTTTTTTCCTTTAGAAATTTTGTGCTAGTTTTTCTAATAAATCATTATTTGCTGATAAAAAAAATATTCTATTTATAGACCATGTATGAAATTCTAATACATAGTCTAAAACTTTAATGGAGTAAATGTAGTGGGCCTAACAGATTATCTTACATCAACGACGAAGACAATAAAATCAGAACATGTGCCATCTTTATAGTCATAACAACCAGCCTACTTGAACTTTTTGGGGTCTTACCTATAGAACTTCTTGTTGTAGTCTAACTCCAACTTTGAATACCTTCTATCCAAGCTGTCAAAACACCGTTCATTAATTTCGATTTTTACAGTTGAAGCAAATAGAGACTTGAGTTAGGCTCTACAATTTTAAAAACAATATTTATTAAGTTATGTGTTATTTATACTTTTTCTGGACTTTAACTACACCTCTCGCGAACAATCAACCCAATATTAAATTCTATATTCAATCAATTAGGGCTCTATAACCATATTAAAATCTCATTCACTGGCTAATACAATATTAAGCGACCATATGATCCATCAATTCATGCCAACATTTACTACTTTTATGAATTGGTAACTTATATAATAACCTCGGACTTTGACTAGATACTTAGTATGAAGCTTCCCTGCCCTTCAACTATGACTTTGTTGGTTGCCATAAAACGACGTTACATAACTGTAGCTCTCTCTCTATATAAAGTTTATTTATGACCACGAAACAGTCATAGTATCAATGGGCACCATCTCTTGTTTGGTGACAGTGATCTTGATCCATGGACTGCTACTGTCTCACTCCGGCTACACAGTCTATGCCTCCGCGTCATCTCTGAAGGTAATCTCAAGAAGAGTGGCTAAACCACCGCCACCTCCAAAGATCAATGTTCCTGTTCATTTCAGAAGCCCTCCTCCTCCAGTACCACCACGAGTGCCGCCTCCACCGCCACCAATGCCTTTTCCTCCACCACCATGTTAGGAGTTTCATTTTCAAGGATTTATCTTCTATTGCATTTATTTCTTGTTGGAGTTCTTTTCATTTATAATTTGTGATTTTAAATGTATGAATGGCGATGTGAAACGCCTTTTAATCAATCAAGTTTATTTGTAATTCCGTCTCGAATCTATGTCAGGGTTCGTCCTCAAGCAAACTATGTTCGAATTGTGTGACAAAAATTTAAAAGAAAAATTTAAAAGAAAAATTTGTTTTGTGTGTAATGGTGACAATTCAGACAAGAGTAAACAATAATAGGTAACAGTAACGATTTCGCTGTCCATTTTCACCTTAAACCCGACTCACCCAGCCACCCAACCCGAATCCGATTGGCCCGAGAATCTTAACATATCAAAAGGGTCCCAAATATATTTAGTCATTAAGCCCAAGCTGAGAAACCCACACAATCATCCTCGAAGCCCACTGGCCAGGCCCAACATGTTTGACATATAAGTGAGTTGTGAGAGTTTATAAACTCTCGTATAAACTCATCTCTTTCCGATGTGGGATGTGTGAGAGTTTATAAACTCTTAGTTCCTCACACAAACTCATCGAACGAGTGGCTTATCGTGGACCATTGATCTCACTCGACCGCTTCTCATCTTAGCCGTTCATTTCGTCGATGTGTCGTAATCTCCTCCACACACATTTCATCAGCTCACTCAACCCTCTTCGTCTTCGCCTTCTCTCTCGTCTTTCCGTCTTTGTCTCCTCTCTCGTCTCTCTCAAGTCTCAACTCATGAAGCTGTCGTTTGAAACCAGAACAACTCCAGAAGCACTCGTGTCGGCCGTCGCAACTCCGTCCTCGCTTTTCACAGAGATTCTCGCCGACGTCGTTGCTACCTTCTCAATTCCACCGCTGGAGACTCGTGGCCATGGAGATTGAAGTTGCATGGTTCACTCATCACCGACGATGTCTGGAACTCCGGTAACGGCAATAAAGGTTTGTGTTTATGTTGGGGTTTAGGGTTTCAATTTAGAGGTTCTGAATGGGGGGTTAGAGTTTCAATTTGGGAGTACGAAATTGGGGATTAGGTTATTCATTTTACTTGCAATTTGGGGGTTAGAGTTTTAAATTGGGGGTTAGGGTTTCAATTTGGGGGTTTTGAATTTTTATTTCAATTTTCAATTTTGGGTATTCATTTTAGTTTCAATTTTCAATTTCAATTTTGAATTTTGGGGGTTCTGAATTTTGGGGGTTTCAATTTCAATTTTCATTTTGGGGGTTCTGACTTCTGTTTTAAATTTAGTGGTTAGGGTTTTATTGGTGATTTGAGTTTTAATTTTACTCTCGATTTTGATTAGATTAATTACGATTTTGATTAATTTTACTCTAAATTTTCAATTTTCAGTGATGTCGAGCGTGTTGGGTTGTACTCGACTCACCCGAACCTGAGTATCCGACCCCTAGGTTGAGTCGAGTACTGGGTATGGTTCACTGGACCCGACAGAGGCCGAGTCGTGTTCAAAACAAGTCAAGCCTACCCGACCTAACCCGATGAACACCCCTAGCAACCACAGATGTTAGACCGATGACTCAATGTCAATCCAAAATTATGGGTTAATTTAATCATGCAGTATTATTGGGTCTAGGCTGTAAATACATTACCCGCCTCTCGATATTGGGTAATGCTTAATTTCAGACTTGACAACCCTCTCAGAAATTACGCCCAATCCTCCAAAGCATTCAAACAATGATTTTCGTACCAAAGTATCGACTCCAGAAGATCAATCCCTCAATCTTACTTCCAGTCAATTCTAAATTGTCCCTCTCGGGATCAACCTCGAACTCAAATCAAAAGTATTGAGTAGCTAAACTAACACAAGTGTATAAATCAAGAAAGATGCAATCATCAATCAAATATCGATCGTCATAAGTCTACACCCATGATTAGGGTTTTTAGCCCATAATCATGATGCAAAATACAAAAATTCAAGATGAAATTAAAAGCTCAAGAGGTGAAGAAATTCAGTGCAAGCTCTAAATCTCTATTACGAGATGGAGGCTCATGCGATCTTCAGTTTTAATTCCAACCTTGACTCCTTGCTAGCTTCGTGTTTCGATGGTGGGTGATGGAGCTTAAGGCTTCACAATTTGTCTCTGAGCAGTTCTAGAACGGTGGCTGTCTGTAAAAAGTTGGGGTACCTCTCAATTAGGTCAAAATTTTCTTTATATGGACGATTTTAGGCATGTGAAGATCTGATGTGACGATAGTCACTTGAGAATGTGACGATTGTCACTCATCAGTTGCTCGCCTGTTTCATCACGTCGTCATCTTTACCCATTGGAAGTTGATCTTAGATCTGTGACGCCGTTGTGGCGATCGTCACGCTTGTGTTGTGACGATCGTCACTTGCTTTTGTGACGAATCGACATGCTTGTGGTGAGACGATCATCACTTGCCTTCTGTGAAGAATCGCCACGTTTGTGGTGTGACGATCATCACTTACCTTTTGTGACGAAAATCACACATGTGACTTCTCCAGTTGTTGTCTTCTTTGCTGCTCAAGCCCGATTTCATCGTTTTATCACCTATTTTCACCCAAATCCTGCATAGGTACACCAAACATACCCGAAGCCGTAATGTGGTACGAAAAGGAGTTCTAGAAGCCAAATAACGAAGAAAATTTGGCACTAAATGTGGGCGAAGAGGTGTCAATATGGAATCCGATAGACCCACATCAACACCCCACACTGAAAGTCTTATCGTCCTCAATAAGAAAACAATCAAGTGCAGAATATCCGAGTTACAGAACCCCAATGTTAACTCTGATAAGAAGAACTCAGCATCTTTCGAGGGTTTTGTAGAAAGAGCACCTAACCCAAAACTATAATGCATATGCAACATGAAAATACTTACTCTCATGACATGCCTCGGACCTTTTCCTTTATAGATAGATTCTGTGCTAATAATCTATGAGGCATTATTCTGAGGATTAACCTTGGACCAAGATCTCTTTAAATCACAATCAATTGAAATGGAAGTAGACTTTTCAATAATTGTTTCATGATTTTCCTTACAACTCAAGAAATGAAAACACTTCATGGCCTCCAAAAATCAGTTTTAAATAATGCAACCCCCGTGTCACTTCACAAAATACTTAATTTATCAAAGACAAAAACAAGTAGACGGGAGCATAAGAATAGATCTGCGAAGAGTGAGTGAGAGAGCAAAGTTGTAAATTATTTTTTAAACTAAATCATTTTTAATTATTGTTATTTTAAAATATATTAGTTTTTAAAATAATATTATTATTTTATATTTATGAAAATAATAATTAACGTTTACTAATTAAAATAATAAATAATTTCTTTTTATTTTTTTTATTGTGTATTATTATTTTTTAATGAAATTTATTTTGAACGGGGTTAGACTAGGGGATTTGATTTGAACCGGTTCTCTCTGATTAAATGAAAAGACTAATATACCCTGACTTTTAACATAAATCATTTATTCAAAAGAGGAACAAAATTGACATTTCGCATTTTTCGTAACTGAATTTTTAACCGCGATAATTTTTTTCATTCAGGTGACCTATGGAGAAAAAATTCTTTAGGTGTACCTACGTGATAATCGTGTTTCTTCAAGTGTACCTATGTGATATTTATCCTAAAAATTGTGGAACTACTTACGGTATGTTTTGGTGTTAGGCTTGATGAACGAATAATTGTATCCTGTAGGCTAGGGTTTACACATCAGGGTTACATGATGATACACAGAGTGGGCAGAGACCCACGCATTAACATTTGGAAAGCAAAATCCTCCCCACGCGTATTAGAGCAAACAAGTTGAATGGACAGAAAATATACACATATTATTGAATTGATGTGTATTTTGAATACAAACTCTATATTTATAGATAATTAAGAAACCATTATACACAAAGGGAGCAATTCACGTACAAATGCTATACTCACATACAAATCTATGAATATTCCTCTACCGTCGGATGTAACAATCAACGCTCCAGGTTAATAGCAATTAAGAGTGGCATGTGTCGTAGTTATGTAGTCTTATAAGCCCAAAAATATACCAAATCGCTTGAGAAGAGGGGCATTATCGTATCTCTAAGATACCAACCAATTGATTATTTGCATGTATTTTTGCGAAGGATTTGCTGATTATTTTCTTTCCTATTTCTAATCTTGTCTAAACCTAGTGATCTTATACACTTTTTTGAAGATACCTAACTAGTTGATCTTCACACTCTCTGTAGTGTATGTGTTTTTATAGGTGTTCCATTGTTCCATTAGCAGTTGCGTATTATCACATTGTTCCATAAAGATTATTCGTGATCTCATTGTTCCATTTGTAGTGTCAAGTTATTCATGATTTCATATACATGATTATTATTTTCATTGTTCTATATGAATTTTAATATGGTTCCAATGTGCCATATACATGTTTTTTATTTCCATTGTTACATTTTAACAGTACACATTTAACATCACACATTTTTCAATGTTTTTACAAATCATATCAGCATATTCACGGTTCATTAGAAATTTATCATCCTAGAAATAAGTACTTTAAAACACCATAAATAAGTACTTCAAAAAGTAATAGTCTTGCATTAAAAATAATACAAAAACCAACAAATTACAAACACATATGTTTCGAAACCGTCATAGTAGTATCAATCATCGTCGTTGTCATTTCTCACTCTCCTTAGCACACATAACATACTTCAGAGCAACTCCTGCACGATTATTTCTTTGCGTTTCCACACTACAACAAATCCACATGCTCTGCTATGTTCCCAGTAGTGTTGAACTCCTGCATCAAGTTTCTAGAATCACATTCCAACAAAGGGCTTCAAACTGTTAGGGCAATGGGGCGTGTATCCACCGAAGTCATCTCGATCTCATCCTCCAATTAATGGAACAATGGAATCATTAATATCTGTACCTATGTCACAATGCAACCAAATGGAATGTTAGTGGAACCATATAACACTGCCATGAAACAATGGAACCATATAACACTGTCATGGAACAATGGAAATAAAATTACGTATATTGAACAATAGAACCGTATAACATTTCCATGAAACAATGGACTCATACAACACTGTCATGGAACAATGGAAATAAAAATTACGCATATTGAACAGAGGAACCAAATAACATTGTCATAGTATAATGGAAATATTCCTGATACCTTCAATTTTCGATTCTGCTAAATCAAATGGAACGTCATTCGAGTCTCCTAGTTCATCATGATTTGATTCTAGAGAGTCTTCGATTCCTGCATGTGACCATAGTTGATAAAGTTGGTGACAATCACGCACCCAAATGATCAATATACCAGTGTATGGACAAATGAATTATGATGAAATGGAATGATGAAATTATGGATGAAATCGCAAAAACTGAAAACCCCCACTTGAGTAATCAGATCAATCACATACCGGGAGGACGTGAACACGACCGATCATTGAATCTGGGAGGATGGCGGCATGGCGAGGCTTCGATCCGGGAGCTGCCGCCACCGAATAGGAAAGAAACGAAAGATTGAGACTCGACGAACCTGCGCAGCGACAAAGACGACTTCGATCCGAGAAAATGTTAGCACGGCCGGTCGTCGTGGGCTTCAATCTTGGAGGACAGCGGCGCGACGAGGGTTTCAATCTGGAGGACGGTGGCGGGACATGACTTTGATCCAAAAGACCGGCGACATCGATGGAGAGCTTGAAGCGCGGAGAAGAGGCTGAGAATGTGACTGATGAATCGTGAATGTGAATGAAATATAGGGTTTTAGGTTACCAATATACTCTTATGGGCATATTTTCATTTATTTTACTAATAAATGAATAAATTATCGTGGATCATTGATTTAAAATCATCATATAAATGATATATATTTTTAGATTTATATCTAGGAGACCATTTGTCAAGGAGTGCATCCCTGAACACAATCTAAAACCGTAACATAAGCATACTCACTCGTTAAAACCATTAGCTATCCTGTGAGTAGAATTCAAGAATAACGAATTACTATTAAATTGAATCTCTAATACCATATTAGAAAGAGAGAAATACTATTAAATTGATAATATTGAGAATACAAGATATACATTATTTAACATGAGTGATGAAGACAAGCCAAATCAGAACGTGTGCCATCTTTATAGTTACTTAAAGAAACCCAGCCCACTTGAACTATTTATCGTCTTAATTACCTATAAAACTTCTTGTTGTAGTCTAACTCCAACTTTGAATACCTTAATTATATTCAAGTTGTCAAAATACGGTTCTATAATTTCGTTAAGAATATTTTCAGTTGAAGCAAATGGAGGTTTGAGTTAGGCTCTACAATTAAAGTATATATTTATAAGTTATGTGTTATTTGCCCTTTTTAAGAGTTTAACTACACATCTCTCAAACAATCAACCCAATACCCAATCCTATATTCAATCAATTAGGGCTCTATAACCATATTGAAGTCCCATTCACTGTCTAATACAATATTAAGCGACGATATCATCCATCAATTCATGCCAACATTTATGACTCTTATGAATTGGTAACTCATATAATAACCTCGGACTTTGACTAGGTACTTAATATGAAGCTTCCCTACCTTTCAACTATGACTTTGTTGGTTGCCATAAAACGACGTCACACGCGCTTTCTTGTCCGGATCAAACTCGTATATAAAATTAAGGGGAGGAACACATAACCGGAGCTCTCTCTTTATATATAAACTAAGTTTATTGAGCATGAAATAGTCATAATATCAATGGGCACCATCTCTTGTTTGGTGACAGTGATCTTGATCCATGGACTGCTACTGAGTCACTCCGGCTACACAGTCCATGCCTCCGCGTCGTCTCTGAAGGTGATCTCAAGAAGAGTGGCTAAATCACCGCCACCTCCAAAGATCAATGTTCCTGTTCATTTCAAAAGCCCTCCTCCAGCACCGCCACGAGCGCCGCCTCCACCGCCACCAATGCCTTTTCCTCCACCATCATACTAGGAGTTTCACTTTCAAGAAATTATCTTCTATAGCATTTATTTCTTGTTGGAGTTCTTTTCATTTGTAATTTGTGATTTTAAATGTACAAGATTTAGGGAAACGAGAAAGAAGAGAACACACACAAAACAAGCTATGACCAATCGAGTGATCAAGAAACTGTTTTACTAAGGACTAACTGTACAATATTCACTTACACACGGGTATATAATAAATTTTGGTAAACACATAAATGCTCAAATGAAAAAAAACCATGCCACCACACCACTATGAGTTGGCCTAGTGGGTAAGGGTCTTATAAAAATTTGCTCTTTGGACTCAGTGGTATGTATGTAATTTTTAGCTTTTAATTATAATTTACCCTAAAAATTAGGGAAGTTGACCAAGATAGGTGTTTGAATTTCTTTTTCGAGACAAACTCGAGTTTAAATATATATGAACATGAGATAAAAAAATTTCGAGTGGAGTCGTATTCAGGTTTGATTTTTTATGCAAATTGAGGTGATCAAATTTAGCCTAAATTTGATTAGATTACATCCAAAGTTTTGAAAACAAGAAAATAGTAATTTGGTCTAAAATAAAAAATAAACCATGGATCGAAAGGTTGGTTTAGTATTTTCTACTCCGCAAAATAAGTAATCTACCATTTGATATGGACTTTAATTGAATAAAAAATTGTGTTTGTTGTTTAGATTGTCTTTATAATTGTTATTCATCTTTTATCGATCACATTTGATAATGGTTAGAAATATGGATTTATCTTGAGAGAAAAATTTATATTGGACAATAGACAATCTAGAGAGTAGTTCGACACCCAAATTATTCTTGGCCTATAATAGTCGGTCAAGATTGGCGCCGAGAGGTGGAGTCTTCAATCGGGATTAGAAAAATTCCAATACCAAGAGGTGGAGTTGGTAATTGCGACTTGGGTCAATTTCATATTGTTACCAAACGTTAATTCGTCAATTTTATTGTCATATTGTTACCTTAAGCGTTAATTCGTCAATTTCAACGAACATGCCATATTGTTACCTTAAGCGTTAAATCGTCAATTTCATTGCTCGATATTGAAATAGAATCAATCCTAAGTTATTTACTTACCGCTAGGCCTCATTAATAACTATTAGCTAGGGAAGACATTAAAAACAACTATTTTAAAGTTAGAAATCGAGGGAGTGGGTTTTTGCCAAACCCTAAATTTCTAGGGCTTGTTGATGCCCCAAGAAAAACCCTCTCTCAAAGTGCCTTCCAAAAATTAAGATAGATTCATCATTATCAACAAGAATACATTTATAAAAACGAAACAACCCACAACAATTGGCACAACTCAATAGTAAATACTTTAGTAAAGCAAACAGATAAGTTCTACACTAGAATCCATGGTTATGAGTGTTTAACCCACAACAATGGTGCCAAATAGTCTTATACATGATTAGCATCAACAAAATGTGTGAGAGAAAGAGACATCCTAAACCCAAAAGAGTTAACTGATCTTGTAGAGAAGAGCTCCTTCCAAGCTCCCAAATCTTGGTGTTCTTGATGTGTGACCTCCAAATCTTGATGGTGGAAGGTGAATATTTATAGAACTCCCTTCAATCCTCAAGGTAGTGTCTTTCAAGTAGAGAGAAAACCTCTCAAAATTTGTTGTGAACAATATTGTTGTGTTGGTGAAGTCTAGATGCTCCAGAAATTAGGGCAGGGAGTCTTTATAGGGGTTGGAAAAAGCAAGTGTCACGGGTAGTGTCAATTGCCCAAGATACACCCCGTGACACTTTGAGAAATGTTGGCAGGGTTTGACTATAAAAATGGCCTCCAGCCTTCACCAAACAACAAAAAACACCACGGAACATAAAACGACACAAAAATTACTAACAACTGAGGACAAAATAGAAAACGGTGTGGGTTAAGAATGTTAATAAGAAGTCCTTTCAAACTGAGGTCATCTACTCAATTCCACAAGGGGCATTTTCATTCTATCTGGGCCCACCACCATGAAAGAGCCCAGTCGTGGTCAATGTTTTATAAACCATAGGAGTACCGATCCACTCTACCATGAGAGTCTACGTAATGAAGACTCTAATATCACTGTTGGGAGATTCGAGCCTTACCTATGAGAAGCACTGAAGAAACCTCATATACACATTAGAGTTTACATTTTGCCCAAATGACTAGCATGTTAGGCTACCCACTACAGAGGGCCTCCACGTCAACTTTTGATCTGCCACGTCAGCACACCCTTTCTCTACATGCACTCACTTTCTAGAGGCCACAACTAGGGATGACAATATTCCCCGTCCCCGACGTGGATCCCCGAATCCGAACGGAAAGGGGCAGGGAATCCCCAAATCTGGATGGAAACGGGGCGGGGGTGGGGTGAGGTATCCCCACCCCGCCCGATATATTTAAAAATATATTTTTGAAAATTAAAAATTATATTTAAAAATGCATATTTAATAAAAAATAATATTTTTTTGTTAAAATAATATTTTTTATTACATGTTTAATGAAAAAAAATATATTTTAAGCATATATTTTATTAAAGTAATAACTTTTAATACAAATTTTATTGAAAAATAAATATGTTTTAACATTTTTTTTTGGTTGGAAACGGAAAACGGGGAATTCTCGAACCCGACGGAGAATCCTGGTCCCCGTTAAAAACGGGAAATCTCCGATCCGATTCTAATGGGGACGGGGATTGTCAAATTCGCCCCAAACCCGCGCCGTTGCCATCCCTAGCCACAACAGGGACCTCCTGTTTATATTATTTAATTCATCAATTCTATTTTATATGCTTAAGTGTATACATGCTTCATTCTCTTTCCTACCCTCTCGCCACATTTGTTACTCCCTCTCTCACCCTCTGTTGTAGCCTTCACCGTAACATCCTTAGAGTGGACACTCATTCCCCACTCCCTAGTTGCAGGCTGCCTTAGGTCAAGATTCGAACGTGTATATAAACTTTTTCTTCATTCCAAATCATTCAATGTGAGATTTTACAAACAAGCAAACCTAATAGTAATATGGGGTCTAGATCCAGGTTGTCCGAGTACTGGGTTGATTTACAGCCAACACCCAACCAGAAATCCATGGGTTGGCCATCATAATTTTTGCCGTGGCCGAACTTTTGGGTTGGGCTGGATTATGGTGAAATCTACTCTCCCCTGCTCAAAGATGTAGAAGCATCCCAAATGCTATGAACATGTTTGATCAAAATAAGAAAAGAAGGAGATGAAATCAATTTAAATTTAAATTTCATTTAGTAAACGTCTTAGCGATATGGATATAATTCTTTCCACAAATTATTATTTTGATAAAATAATAATTCAATAGCAAGATTAATTTGAAAATCAGAATGCGATAATGTCACTTAAATCCTTCTAGGTATTCGAAAGTCTCACTTACATCCCTCGAATTACAAATGTTAACTGTGAGGCGCCTTAGGTTCACTAACGTTCCACTTAATCCTACTCTGTTATTTGTTTTGAAATGACGAAAATACCCATGTATTTAAAAAATTAAAATATATAAAAAATAGTTTAAAAACTTTTTAAGACAATATTTTTCTATAAAATAAATAATAGAAAATGATTTTAATGCATGGGGTATTTTTATTTATTTTCCAAAAAAAATTAACAAAATTTTTTAAAAAACTAACGGAGTGGGGTTAAGTCCGACGTTAGTGAATCTAATGGGTCTCACAGTTAACATTTGTAATTCGGGGGATGTATGTGAGACTTTCGAATATCTAGGGCGATTGAAGTGGCGTTATCCATACTTTAGCAACATATTAAATTAATAAATAATTTTTTCCCACCTGATTAAGCAAAGACCACATAAAGTTGGTAATTGAACAGGAAACATTTATGGAGAGTATACACATTTTAATAGTGTCACTTAAGTGTTAATTCAAACGTGTTTAGGGGTGGACACTTTGATAACAGAATCGTAGATCGAGTCCAAACCGAACCGGAATCGGGACCGGAAAATCGAGAATCGTAGGTAACGGTTTTGGTTCTGGTTCTTAAAATGGAGAATCGGAGAGTCCGGTCCGGTTTGATTTTTGACCGATTCAGTTCGGTTCTAGACCCCATGCCCACCCTTAAACGTGCTAACTCAAACGTGCAACAGTTAAGTTACACTTCCGTTAATTTTCACGGATCGTGCAAATTTAACATGAGTGAGGAAGAGTATTTGCAAAAACAAATAATTATAGGGAGACTTTTTAAGATTATAAGATATGGTTTCATATGCTTTCTCATTTATTTGTGACCAAATAAAGACTACACCATATATAACAAACAACTATTAGGAAGTAAAAATAATCACTAGATTTGCTATTAATGAATTTTCCAAGTGAAGAACAATGTTGATTCCCTCGTATTATTGTATTTGAGAGAAGGCAATGCAATTTACACTATATATAAGTGAGCAAATAAAGGGAGAGTACTCAAAATGTCTAAAACAACAGAAAAAATGGATGCTCACTATGCATTGTTATTAACATTGTTCTGTTCTCTGTTGTTGATACCTTTAACATCTGCAGCCGATTCAGAGGTTCAGCAGCTCCTGAAGCGCTTGAACAAGCCACCTGTTAAATCTATCCAGGTCCATTATCTCTACGTTAATTTTATGTGTCTTTGCTTTTCTCACATAATTCTGTGTGTTTCTTGATTGGATCATTAATCTGTAAATACAAAAAATGTTGCAAAACAGAGCCCCGATGGAGACATAATCGACTGCATTCGATTCGAAGACCAACCAGCTTTCGATGATCCTGAGATAAGAAAACATGCTCTTCAGGTGTCTTTAACTAGCTACTATATTCAACTGAAGAAAATTATGTTAATCACTCACTATAATAATGAGTAAATGGTATAGTTTCAGATGAGACCAAGTAGTGAGCCAGAAGGCCAATATGGGGAAAACAGGACAACATTTCAAGTGTGGCATGAGACCAATGAAAGTTGTCCAGAAGGGACAGTTGCTATCAGAAGAACAAAAGAAGAAGATGTGTTGAGGGCAAAATCAATTCATGATTTCGGAAGGAAGATACATGGTAGCATACCACACCCAAACACTACTAACAATCCTTTCGGTGTAAAAGTAAAAGGTATCCATGAGGTATATCGTTTCACTTAAATCTCTAATTATTATCATACCAGTCGCAAAGCACGGAAAGTATTTTCTTGATCGAGATGTTTACGCACACTAATTTTGTTTCTGACAAATTCAAACTTGATTTTTCACAATTTTCTTTTGTTTAGATCAAATGTAGTCTACTGCACCAAGACTTGAACCTAACTCTTGATCCTAAGCTTAAATGCTTAATCAGTTGGTCTAGCAAGTGATCGTGTTTGGGTTTGGTTCAGCTGAAAAATTGTTACAGAACATCAATAATCAAAGTGTAATGCTGTATGTGTTATTTTATTTAGTCTAGAAGTAGAGTGTTGACCGATTATCCAAATAATTACAGTACGCGGTAGCTGGAGTGCGAAAGAATACGTACTTGGGAACTCAAACAATTTTTAGTCTTTTCCAACCCAAAATACAAGCACAAACTGCTGGTGATGAGTTCAGCCTGGCTCAGGTCTGGCTCCTTGCTGGTTCCAGACCGAAAAACGATCTCAACACCATTGAAGCTGGGTGGCAGGTTTATATACTTCAATTTCTTGCACATTACCAACTTATTTTTATCTATATGTGCGCTTAGAAACTTGATCAATAATCAACAGGTCTATCCCAATTTATACGGTGATGCTAGAGTTCGACTCTTTACCTTTTGGACTGTAAGTTTCTATTTCTCTTGTAATTGTATACATACATAATTTAACCGTGTGGGTGATGTAATTGAAATTGTGCAAAAACAGAGGACTTCATATAAGGGCACGGGATGTTACAATCTCATGTGCTCGGGTTTTGTTCAAACATCAAAAAAAATTGTGGTAGGAGGCACCCTTGCCCCTGTTTCTGTTGTCGGTGGACAGCAACGTACTCTTAAACTGATGGTGTGGAAGGTACATAGTTTTAATTTAAGACGCTTTTACGAGATGGTGATGTGTAATTTGTTAATGACAAAAAGATGCTTTGAAATTGTTTTTTTGCAAAATGTGTGTAAATGACGAAATTGCAATTAATATTAAGTCCAGAGCACCTTTTTGCCATTAATAAAGTACATAGCACCGTCTTACAAAAGTGTGATAGTATACAACATGTCTTTACTCTTTTCCATGTGTGTACATGACATGTAACAGGACCGAAAGACTGGAAGGTGGTGGCTGAAGATTGGGGAAGAAAACATAGGATATTGGCCGCCTTCATTGTTTACGAAACTGAGTGGGAAAGCGGGCGCGACGGAAGTTCACTGGGGAGGAGAGGTGGTGAACACGAACACGGGAGGAAAACACACCACGACACAAATGGGAGGTGGGAGTTTTCCTGGAGCGGGTGGTGGCAAGGCTAGTTTCTTCAAGAATATTCAGATTGCGGATGCGAGCTATGTTCTCAGGGATGTGCAGGCCTTTGATTTTACTTATACTGATCATCCAAAGTGCTATGATCTATGGCATAGCAAAAGTCCTGGTTTTGGTACCTACTTCTACTATGGCGGTCCCGGTAGAAATGCTAATTGTCCCTGATCCAATTGTACCTCATTTTAATACCCTTTATTGTTGTATGATCAGAATTAATAAAGAATAAAGTTTAATTTGAGATCGTTAGTCTATTTATGATGTTAATTAATGTTGAATATGAACTTACGATGACTCCATTGTTTCCCCCTTTTGTTGGCTAATTTAAATTGGAATTTAGGATAAGGTAATATGTGTGTGAAAGTTCAATCAAATGGACCCAAATTTGACGGGTAAATAGACAAATACAAGTGTTGGGCCCGTGAAAAGTATTTTCACATGCACTCGATTAACACATAAGCAAACGCGATCCATAATCGTGAGTAAATTTGGGTCGATTCCACATGAACCAATATAAGGTTTACTTTAGCTTAGTGTTGTTAATTTAATTAAATAATCAAGTTTTTTCTTGTGTAAGAGTGAACAAAAGTTCAAAAATAAATTCATAACGGTCTGCAAATGAATATTATAAGGAACCACGGGTATTAGAATTAATTCAACCAATAAATGACAATCGACCCAATACCTACCAAGGTTAGTATTTACATATCTCACCTTTATCTTTCAAATTATGTTGAACTTCTCTCCTAATTTCTGTTGGAGCTCTCTCTCAGTAAAAATCAAGTGATAATATTGGACAACCTTTCTACATGAGGGTGTGTCTTGAACCAATTATTAATATAATAATTTTAAGAACTCTTAAAAATCACAAGTTTGGTGTTGTCTTGCTTCATCATAATATAGTCGAACCCAAATCTTAATACACGACTTGCCGATGAAAAAACACTTATTAAGGTCAAGCCCGAATCGAGACTGCAACGAGTATAACTATTACGGACCAAGGACCCACTCTCGATATTTGATCCTCGGACTTGCCCATTATCCACTATCATTCGCTCTCTTGAGTTGAATGTATAATAAAATTTCATTGACATGTTTGTGGTGATCTAACTTAAGAAGAGAGGCCATAGACAATCGAATTAGGTGGAATGGAGTAGTTCGGGCTCGAATGTAAACCTTTGTCCATAGGAAAAGGCGGACACGAAGGCAATCATTATAGAGGACCAACATCAAGGCTAGTTGGTTGTCACTTCCTAAGACTATTCATCAAATATTTTGACCTAAACTTGATCACTTTAGGGACAGGGACAATTAGGTGGTTAAACCCTTGACAACATCATAGAGAGTTTTGGGTAAGAAAAAACAATTAACATGCCCCAATACTAGTTTAAATTCTTTATTTTACACTCATGTGATTAATGTTAACTCATGACATTCCCCAGATGTTTGAACACCCTTAATTCCATTGATTTATTGTTTAAGTGATTTTTGAACACTTATTGTGATTTGAGAAGTGAGAAGTGATTGATGAGAATTTAGATCTTTTGGAATAAAAACCTTTGCGCCTTATTGATTTAACTCGATATGTCTAGGATGTTCGTGCTTTGGTGCTCACTAGCTAACAATTCTCGTGGGATCGATATTTCAAAACATAATCTTACACTCAATATTACTCCACGACTAGTGCACTTGTTGTGCATAGGGGAGTAAGCTACTTGCAAGATTTTCTCCAGTCAATCGGGGCTAAAAACAACTTATAAACACTAAAGTGAGTCTACACGAGGGTAGGAAATTCTGGGGTGCGTCCCTATAGTACTTTGTTTAACATCTTTGAGCTAGATAGAACTACGACTCATCTAGATGTTGCCGCACTCGTAAATTGAGAGTGTCAATATGAAGTTTTATTAATGATCGATGTTATTAGATTACAATAGGAGGTTCCTTTATATAGGGAACAATAAGAAAGCAAAACCCAATATTTATACCATAATATTATTTAACTATTATAACAATAGTTGGAGAATATGGAGATTTCGGGACTAGAATTCAGAACTATGAGGCTTTAGGATTTGAGCCAATTACTCATAGACTAGAGCTTAGAGACTTTGTGGATTTATATCCCACTCAACAACTTTAGAGATTTATATCTGACTTGGAGACAGGGACAAAGACTAGGCTGGTGCATTACAGCGGTAGCACATCCTCTCACATTCAAGAGAGACTAATAATAGAGTAAAAAATAAACAAAGATCTGAACTCCTCATGAAAACTCAAATAATGTCGATTCGAAAAGTTGAAGGCAAACAAGGAAAGTGGCGATAAAATCACAGTAGCAAACGGGGGTATTGCAGCAAATTGGGGTATATCGGTCAACAAGAATTCTCAGAGTTAATATAGAAAATTTCCCAGAAAACGGCGACGTGTGTGCCATACGTGCGCCCGAATTGAGATTAGCACTAGATAGAATGGTTGGAAATCACGTGTTAAACCCCGACTCACCGTAGGTGAGAAGAAAATTGGCCAGAAATTCCCATATCTAGACTTGGTCTAGCTTGGTCGGCATTGGCGCGTGCGGTGGTTACCAACGACGGACTTGGTGGTTCCTAGTAGATCAACACATTGAGTCCCCTAGAATGAGAGGTGAGACTAAACATGCGTTGGTTCGACGTACATCTAAATCAGGATCACGGGGCAACCTCCCCTCGTTTTCCCGGGAAATCATATTTTTCATGTACAGTTCTACTAAGGAATTGGATATGCCCCTTCTCAAACCATAATATATAAAAATCTTATGTAACATACCCATAAGAGTTAGTTTAGTTTGGTAATAAGTGTAAATTTTTATCCTGTTTTTCTTGAACTCATAGGTTTAAGCTTTTTTTTTTCTTATGTAAAGTTGTCTTTGCGTGGGATTTAAAAATAAAGAGAAGAGATTCATTATAATTTCATTTGAAAATGTAAAATTTTATAGTAAATTTCACAGCACTCATAACATCAAACAAGTTCCAAAATAATAAAGATTCATATACTTTGAAGTCCTAACACCTAAAACCAAAATTTTTATGAAGCATAGAAAAAATATTCCCTCAACTTGGATTTTATTGTTAACAAATATAATGAATTGTCATAAGATTGGAAGAGAATATTCTATACACAATTAGAAACTAAAATTGAAATCACCGTCCAACGAGATGTTTCTAATGATCACATGACCGCCCCCTACTTTTGTGTTGGGCCTATTTCAAATTATTACAAGAGTTGGGCCCATCTCGAACCAGCACTGACATTAACACGCCTCAAAATGTTCGGTTTAAGACAGATAACAATAAAATTAATTGTCTGAAGTGGTTTGGCTTATCTAACTAAAGCTGGTTAATAAACAAGGAACAAATACTGGATACAAAAGAACAATCTCAACTACTCAATAGTACAGAAATCATGGTCTTGCGAATATATAATGGTTTGTTCACAAATTTAAGAATCTTTAAGGTGGATGGATAATAATGGTGCGACCCTAGTGCTTTACAGCCAACCCTACAGTGAAACAGTTGTTTTTATTTCCACTTCCTTTAATGGAAGACAAATTAACTTCCGGAAAATTTCACATAAATACCCCTAGGTTTTCAGAAGTTCCACTTACTTCCCCCGAAATATAAATGATAACTGTAAACCTCTTTAGGTTTATTAAAATTCCACTTAGCCCAACTCTGTTAACTTTTTTTTAGAATTATGTTAACTTTTTTGGAAATGACAAAAATGCCCATGTATTTAAAAAATTATTGAATCTTTCAAATGACATAACTCTCTTATACGAGCTCCATTTCAGACTCATAGTATATCAAATCGAAGAGAATCGAAAAATCAACCACTTTGAAGAAAGATTTTTTATTTAT
>JAYMTP010000196.1:0-41787 GCA_036897365.1 Geranium brycei
AATTATAGCGACATCAAAGTTCAGAAAATCTTAACCTCAATCTTAGTTATCATTCTGGACCGAGACTGAATAGGATCGTCACTACGTTCATCATCATGGTTTGTAAGATATATAGGTCCCCGGTCTAAGCATTTCCTTTTAATTTCATTTTCAATTTCTCAATTTTCAACCTCAATGTCAATGTAATTTGATAATTTTATTACCTGATGTAAATGCAGCTCTTGTTTCCTTCTTGGGATTATTTGCTAGTTATCCTCAATAAAATCTTTAATTCGCTGAGAAAAAAAATTATTAAATATTTGGTTTGTACCTATTATTATAATATTTAAGCTTGAGTCGAATTCGATTATAATGCTGAGCATTTATGTAAACGAGCAAAGCTTAAGCTTAACATTTCAAGACTCGATAAGCTCACAAGCCAACTCATTTATTATTTAATTAATATATTTTTAATAAATTATTATTATAAAACTAGACGAACCAAATCGTGTTGAATCTGTTTTCAGCAAGCAATTTTAATTTTTAATGAATATTTGCAGTGAAAACTATATGGATCGAACCAAGTCGAGTTTGACCTTGGTTATTTTCTTTCTGATCCGAATTGAACCGAGACGAGTTCAAAGTTTACAATTCAGGACTCACATGCCAACTCATTTATTATATTTATCAGTATTTTTTAACTTTTAATAGATTATTATGCAGAATAGACAAATCAAATTGGGTCGAGAGTCTGTCTCCAGCTGACAATTTTAATTTTTTGTGAATATTTGCAGTGAAAACTATATGAATCGAACTGATTCAAGCTCGACATTGGCTATTTTTTTCGGTCCAAATCTAAGCTTAATTACATAAGTTCGTTTGAGTTAAACCTGGCCGTGAACCAAACATTTTTTCCGAACCGAACTCTATAAATTTAAGGCTTGATTTAGCTCGTTTATCACATCATATTTTTAAGCAAGTCGAATTTTAATTAATGTTTTTTTATTTTAGGGGGTCTAGGTGTAGGTGTAGTTCCATGACTAGGATACATATATAGATAACAAGATTTAGTACAATCCAAGTTGAAGGCATTGTGATGTCTATTTCCATATAAATAAGAATTGATGTCACTTCTCATATATAGCTTGGCTCTTTCCATTTTTTGGACCAACCTTCTTGGTACTCCAAATTGACACTAACTTTTGATAATATATACTGCCATTTCTCAAACAACCTGGCATTCAAATCCTCAACTCTCTTTGTTTGCATTCCAATTTCTCAAGTTATTTTATGTTTATACTGTTTTATTGTTCGTCTATATGTTAAATGAACTGTGACGTTATCATCAAGAAATATATATCAATAAATTTTGATTCGGTTATTCTGGATTTTTATGACCAATTCATTAAAATTTGAGTGTGATTAATTAACTTTATGGGTTTTCAAAACTATATTTCCTTGAAAAACTTCCATTGGTGCAATTATAATTAAATTTCGGATTCTTCTTGTTGCAATTGTTACTTTTGAAGTGGTTTATGATTTTAGAATCGAACAGAGTCGGTCATGAATCAAACCAAATTGCTAGTAAAACTGAATCAGTCTTTATGGTTTTTAAATTTAGGGGGTCGCACCCGAAATTAAATGCACTTGACAGGCCAGTTATAACTGTCTATGACTATGGGTGGTTATTCGGTTCTAATCATAGGCCAATTGACTTGCGATCTTCATTTTGAGCATGATTTATGGTCGAATTAGGTATGCAAAACTTATTTCCGGACAAATTATACGCACTTCTATTTCATACATTCAAAAGAAAAATTATACACCCCAATCAAAAATTTAGGTTTCTAAATATTTAATATTGTAACAAAAACTGAACGTTATATTTTATAAATAACCTTCGATTTCGCTCTTTCTAGTTTAGTTGTGGGTATGGTTTGTAAAATTTGAATTCGAGCCGTAATTAAATGATTTTCCTAAAATTATAATAAAAATCGAACCATTATTCATAACTTTTTGAATTATTTGACTCATTTCTTAGTTCGGGACCGGTTTAGGTACAAGATAACACCCATAGTTATTTTGCTATGCTACTTGTATTAAGAAGAGATTCTCTCAAAAAAAAAAAGACAAAACGGTACTGAAATCTGCGTTTTGACGTGTCGGTCACACCAGATTAGTCACGCTCGTCGCTTGATCTCTCAACGGGCTTTGCACTTGAAACGACACCGTTTGGTTCTGTCCTTTCATCAACGAGTAAGCACCAAGTACACAACAAACTTCGCTTTCCGAAACCAATCTCGTCCGTCCATTGAATCCAACGGCGGAGACCTCGTCTTCCTCCTCTGATATAACAAACTCCAATTCTCAAGAGCAAAAATAGCATTATTACCAGAAACCAGATAGATCAGTGCAGAGAAGAGCTAAGCTATGGAGCAATGTGGAGGCTGCGCGAGGAAATGCAAGCGAGTCGGAGGAGGAGAAGAGGAGGCTCTGATAAGCGCGGCTTCGAGGTTGTTGAAGAGAATGAGAACTCGCGATTCTCGAGAAACGGAGTTGATTTCAGAGAATTACGAGCTCCAGAGCCTCCATTTTCCTGTGGCTTCTTCGCGGAGCTCGAGAGGAGTCGCGCCAAGCGATTCCGGAGTGAGTGATTGCTCTGATCGTCACTCGTTAACGTCGTCTCGGTGCTCGAGCAGTGACGAGTCGTGTGAGGCCGTGGATGAGAGTTCCTCGAAATCCACGGATCTGGATGTGAAATTCGAATTCTGGATTTGATGATTTGCTTCTGTTTGTTTGCTCAGAAAATGCAGGAAAACCAATGCCGGTTTCTGTAGCTCGCACATATAATTTAAAAGTTTAACTGTGTTATTTTCCTCCTGATCTGATGCTACTCTGTGTTTGTTTCCTGAGAAAACACGAGGAAATCAGCGAATCTCGAGATTTCAATTTTGTTCGCAGACTGAAATTTTTTCTCTCCAACTCTCTTTAATTTTCTCAGCAACCAAACAGAGAGAGAATCGATATCATGTTCTTCACTAACATGTTTCATAAATTGCTTCAGGCGAAGAGTCCCGAGTCCGTAACGGAACACGAAGCCGAAACCGAAAGCTCAACGTCCATCGATTCAAAATCAAGGTGAGTTATGAATCATCAGATTCAAATTACGTTTTCAATTTCATTCTCCACCATGCAAAACATCAAATCAAAAGCACAATTTAATTCCACCAAATCGAAACGAATCCTTCCGATTCCTCTCCTCCTCTACGTTTCCAAATCTCATCTCCACATATATAATCATCACTCTCGCAATTGCAGCACCAGAGACACAGCTTCGTCGTGCGCCATGGAACCGCAGGCCAAGAAACAGCCGCCGAAGATCCACCGGAAGCGACCTTCGCCGCCGCCGAGCGCCGAGATCGAGGAGTTCTTCTCCGCCGCCGAGAAGCGCGAGCAGGACAGGTTCGCGGAGAGGTGAGTGTGCGCAGGATAAGGATGGGCTCACGATAGCGAATCGCGATTAACGTGCGCTGGTTTCTCGTTGCAGGTACAATTTTGACGTAGCGAAGGATGTGCCGTTGGAGGGGCGGTACCAGTGGGTTCGGTTGAAGCGGTGAGGATAGAAATGTGACGGAGACTGTAGAGACGGACTAAAACGACGGCGTTTTGGAGGATGAGGCATGTGAGTTTGTTGGCTCTGTTTTGTCGTTTCCTTCTCTTTAATTCTCTCTAGAATGACACTGGAAAGAAGCTTCTTTTCTCAAAATCCTTTTGGGGATGAAAGCCTAATTTTAGAAAATAAAATTTCCACACTTCATTTTTTTCCTCGTAGAGAGCTGGTTGGTTTAGTTTTCTATTATGTAATAACTGGTTGAGTTTGATCAGATTTAACTAGTATGTCTTGTATCTAAGATAAAAGTTTTTGAATTTCTGTCGAGTTCAGAGTAAAATAGCAAGGAGATGAATTCACATCAATTTAATAATTTCGTTTTTTCTTATAGTCTAGAATATCCAATTTATGTTGAGTTCATAATACTCCATCTCTCTATAAAATGGTAATGAGACAAGGTTTAATTAACTCGTCTCTTATTTGAGAACGCCAGTTTCTTTTCAGATTTGAGAATTTGGTGCTCCCTACCCAAATTATTAGACATGCCCAGAACGGATTGTGGTTTTTCATACCTGCTCCAACGCCTATGAATTTAGTATGATATGTTTGAACTTGAATGGATCGACGGGTTGACCCAACATGTTAAGCTTAGATGTGCTTTATTGTTTTTATGACCTAAATGAGTACTAAGTTTAGGAAATGAATCTAATTATTAAAAATACTACTTTTAACATTACAATACTTTTTCTAATTGTCTTTTAACCTATTGATGCAAAGTTGAACTTCAAATTCTGACCTTATGTCAGGGAGCGAGTAGTGTCAACTATTTAGTTTGTTAAAGCTTTATAGAAAAATGGTAAGCATATATACACTACGATTTAACATGCTGGGTTGAGAATGATGAAGGCGGGTTTGTTACTTTCAATTTGTTACCATTTTGCTCTCCCCTTAATCATCTGCAGTGAAGGTAACGGTAGAGAGTAAATTATGATTCGTTTTGGATGGGTCCGGTCTGTTATGGATCGGAAAGTGTGTTTTGTTTGAGCTACTTTTGGGTCGAGTGATGGTAATGATTGTAAATGGTATGTAGAGACACACGTGTAAAATTCGGAGGCACCAAATTCATGGCGTACACACCCATGTGACTGTCGCAGCCTTCCAGGCTCCTCTTTTACCAGCACACAATTATTTTATTTTATATATATTTTTAAAACATTTATTATTTTTAATTTAATAATGAAAAAATAAGGATTTGCACGTGCAGTTATGGTCCTATGGAATGGGGGTGCTTTGGATCTGATGCTTCTTAATTTTGTTGGTGGTGGGCATGGAACGTTGCTTAATAATGTCTTCGATTTTAGTGTTAATTTTTATATTAATTGATTTCAATTTTTTTTAATTTCTGATTGGAATCAAATGAGAGAGATAAATATATCCTTGAACGTAAGTTAAATTTGTTATCCAGGAAAGAGTAAAACGATAATTTTATATTAATCAAAATTTTGTATTTTAAGAATAGTTTGAATATGGAAGTGGTATAATTAAGTGTACAAAATGTGATTTTTCCTTCTTAATTTTGTTGGTGGTGGGCATAGATTATTGCTTAATCATGTCTTCAATTTTAGTGTTAATAATAATTACTTTTGTCCAATAAAATTGAGAATAAAGAACAATGGGTCCGTGTTTTACTAAATTTATAGGTTACGATTTAGATATGATTAATTAAGTTGAATTCAACAGATAATTAAAAATCGAACCAAAATAATTTATGTCTGAAGTATAACTTTTAATCTTAAATGTATGCTAGTATAGTTTATATAGAGTAATATTATGTAGAATTGTGTAAGTGTTTCATTTCTTGATGTTAAAATTAGATAAAAAAAATTGTGTGAGAATGATAACTAAATTGAAGTAAATAAATTGCATAATTAGATTAAAAATAAGATTTATATGATTAATTAGGTTCATGATATTACAGGTTGGTCTGATTCTTTTTGACTGAAAAATTACCCAACTAGTGTGTCAGTTTATAACCAACCCGAATTCTTCTATCGGTATCAATTATGGTTCTCTAATATCAAAGAAACGACTAGTCTGATTTACTTCGATTATTAGACAAACTATTTGAATAATCAAACAAAGAACGATCACCCTGTTCCCGAGGATGTTTGCCTAATATTATTTTTATTTGTATAATAAAGTTTCAATTTTTATTATCATTTCATCTAAATTAGTTATTCTGATATATAATATTTCAAATATTAAAAATATAATAACAAATATAGGGGAATGTGACTTGATTGCTCATTTTCAATTTTCTCCTCTCATGTCTCCCCCACATTTCGAACCTATACTATTTTGGCATTTCTGAGAGTGTCTTGACATAATTCAATTCTCAACTATAACACTTTGAGGTAGACCGCAAATATTCAAAATGTTAACAAATAAAAGTTTAATTTACTCCAATATCTTTTTTTTTTCATAGCAGAAATTTAATAAAGGTCAATTACCTTCTTTTATTGACCAAGAACATAATAATTTCTATAGAAATGTAATTAGATATGAGAATATATATATACACAAAATATGCATGCTTAGGGATCACAAATATGGATGCAGTAGTGAAGTTTCATTCACACAAAACTTACTTTAATTGAATTCTGATAATCTGATATAGTGTGAATTTTGTTAATATCAACCTTTGGAAATTGATTAGGTTAAATTTCATAATTAAGAGACTATTAATATATATTATTGGACTATGACCCATTAAGATAGTATTTAATTATTTTTAAAGTTAAGATTTATATTGTACATATTAATTTATATTAATTATAGATTTATATTTATTTTTAAGTTAAGATTTATCACTGCACAAAGTTAAACATTTAACCATGAAACTTTACTTAATATTGAATTGATAAGAGTTCAAGACTTGTGAATAAAAGAAGTTGAGATGATTATGTGAAAAATGTAGATAAAAACATACTCATTCATTCTATATTCATATTATCCATTTCTAATTCAGACTTGTCTAATTCATTTCATGTGAATTTCTAATTAATCATTTAATTTGATTACTTTTTATTAATCCATCAGTAATTCCTTGTTGGTCCACAAAAGAAAATCTCCATCCGACTAACTTTTTAAAAAAAAATACATTTAAGTTACAACGACATATTATAAATTTTATTTTTAAGGAAAAAATTATATACAACACTACTGTAGAATATAGTAGTCCCTAGCTCTTTCCCTATAAACTTAACCTTTTTTTCCTCATCAATGTTATTTTTATTGAGTATAATTAGCAAAAGATCTCAATGAGAGAACTAGAGCTAGAATTATATCAAGTAAACGAGTTATTAGAAAAAACGTGATAATAATGAGGATGATGAACACTAATATGAAAAGTAATAATTGAGAACCGAAATCTTGAAATTGGTCAATTTGAACTTAAAAAAGTTTGAGATTCTTGATTAGGGTCGAGAGTCTTTTTTTTTTTTTCTCTTGGATGAAAGTGCACACATACTGTACTTATATTGTATGCAATTTTGTCATATTATTGGTTGCCTTAGACCCTAATACTATACAAGGTACAATTTAATTGTTTTTGTAGTTAAGATACATATCGTTGTAACTCAAGTTCCCAATTATCTTGATTAGTGTTAGATTCCAATATATTATGTATAAATACATTTATCTCTTAAGAGAGTATAATAACACAATGAGTAACACTTTCTCTTGAGTAAAAAATAGTCTGTCAAGAGAAAGTGTTACTCATTATGTTATTATATTGTCATATATATATAATCAAGTGATCCATATGTATAATCTTCTCAACATTTATATATATGTGCCTCATTCTACTTGTTTTTAATGATGATAAACCTAAACACTTTCAAATTAATCTCTATGTTCCTGGTCAAAAAGAAAAATTGAAAATAAACATGATTAAGTTAGAAATATAGCATTTATAATCAAATCACCCGTCCGTCCAAAATATATGCATACATGTTTGAATATAAAAAAATTTCACTCCAATAGTACAACGATAATGGAATCGATCCCTCTACAACGATGGAATCAATGTGTTTTGCCCATAAATTGATCATAGGTTTTTGTTATAATTTTGACAAGAATTAGCTTGTTTAATACATGTTTCATATATTGTTTGAATTCAAATTTGTTCATGATGGTAGATGTATGATTAATGTTAACTTAATCATTTGTCTAATAATATTTACATCTTCCCAGCCTGAGAAGAGAATGTAATTTCTCTATTCCGGTATAGCTACAATATTTATACGTCCCTTATTTCAAAAGATTTTTTCTTTTCATTTAGAGACGAATGCGTCTATATTTAAAAATTAAAAAATAATTTTAAAATAGTTTTGAACTTTTTTTAAAACATAATTTTCTTATAAAACAATCAAATTTAAAATTTGAAAATAAATTTTATAAATAATTTACTAAAGTAAAAAAGCCTAGTAATGCAACAGGACTCAAACCTTAGCTAAGTCCAAAGAATGAGTGTCTTGGACCACTACACCAAGACTGCTCACTTCATTAGATGGTTAATTTCATGAGCAGTCACTTATTATTATATCATCAAAAACACACCTTCAAATAACAACACATATGAAGAGAACATTTTACTTCCAAATAAAATGAGAAATTAAAGTTTTGAATCCTCCATCGTATCACCGTTCGTGACAAAAAGAAATGTTCAAAAATAAGAATTTAATTTCCTCCAATATCTTGTGTTTGTTCTCACCCCAAGAAATTAATAATATATAATTTATTGAAAAATTATATAATAACTAATAGTTCATAAGATAGCATGTTATTACTCTTCTATGGAAATATAATAATTAGATACACTATTACATATAAGAAGTCTTGTTGCAAAATATGTATGGCTGTGGATCACATCTATATCATGGAATTTCATTCACATACAACTTGTTTAGTAGCTAGCTTAACAACTTAGATTGTGTGGAAGAACGTACAAGTCTAGCTGATTTAAGTAAAAAAAATAGGAAATGTAACAAGACCATGACCGAGACTGGGTCGAGACAGGCTAGCGGTGCGCGCATGTGGTTGTTTCTCAACCTGAGCTGGTCTGCGGGTCTCTCCACTACACGTTAAGT
Source organism: Geranium brycei (assembly GCA_036897365.1). Classification (NCBI taxonomy): domain Eukaryota; kingdom Viridiplantae; phylum Streptophyta; class Magnoliopsida; order Geraniales; family Geraniaceae; genus Geranium; species Geranium brycei. The sequence continues at coordinate 8,740 of JAYMTP010000196.1, forward strand.
GATGACCCAAAGCCACAACATATAGTTTTTATTTCCAAGTATATAAATAGGCACATTTTGTCAAGTGTAAGTAATGTAACACTCAATAGTGTATTACACTTTTGTTGTATCTTTAAGTGTTATTATTTCATTCAATACATGATTGATTTTTATAAGTATATAGCCTAAGTTCTAGTTCTCGAAGAGAAAAACACAACGAATATACACATTGTCCAGTTTGATTATTGTAATCGATAGGAATAATTTCCGGAAAATCATATCTGAACATGATTTCCAACAATTCTTATATGGGAATTTGGTTGACTTTGACCCTAACTATATCTGGTAGACTTTAAAATGATTTTTACGATTTAAGATTTATACTGAGTAATTAAAGTTCATGATCATCATGTCATAAATAGATTAACTTAAATACTCCACTATTAGGCTTTAGTATTTAACCGTTAAATCATGAGTTCAAGATTTATAAATATACAGAAGTTGATATCAATTATGAAACAGTGTGTTTCATTCTGATTATATTATGCATAAGTGCATTTATATCTCTTAAAAAAATATTAAAGCATAACGAGTGACATTTTCTCTTGCGTGGCAAATGTCATATAGATTTTATCAAATGATTTGTACGTTTATATTTCTATTTGTATTTAACGATGATAAACGTACAGTGAATAAGGAAATACCCAATAGTTAATACTTACCTTATTTGATGAGAGTTTGAGGGTATGAGATTTTTTTAGTAGATAGGATTTGTAATTTTCTAAAAACGATGATAAACAAAACACTTTCAAATGTTTACTTCTCAATCAGTAATAAAATGTATTTCAATCCCAATTCGCTTCGGGCTCTTATAATAAACTCAATCACTCAATCCCAATTAGCTTCAGCTCTTACAATCCCAATTAGCTTCAGCTCTTACAATACTAAACAATAGCTAGAAAAGAATATCCATCTCTAGCATTTATTTATGTTTATACATGTTATTTGAGATGTATTTGAACATGTTTAAAAATAATAATTTAATTTACTCCCATATTTCATCTTCCTGGCTTCTTCTAATATATCAAACATAATAGTTAATTGATATACATGAATTTAAACGCTATAATTAAGGATTAAGGTAGCAAAATATGCATGATTATGGCTCACACCTATGCCATGGAAATTCATTATCACATCAAACTTATTTCTCTAATTTGAATGACAAATGTTTGTTGCCATCAATTGTTCAAGAAAACTGTAATTGGTTATAAATCATTAATCTCACGTACTTATACCTGTTTTTTTGTGAAGAGTTAACTGAAAATATTTCATTTGATTATTAATTTACTGTATTGTTAATTAATTTTGAGCTAACACCGTTAATTTTAAGTATGAAATATACTTATACATAATTGTTATTCAAAATTTCAAAAACATGTCATTGATATATTTTTTCCTTTTTTATATGCGACCAGAGAACCTCGACATCGAAATCACTCGAGCTTCCGGGCTCTCCCCCTTTCGAAAACCAAAATCTAGATTGATCTCGGAGTTGAGGTTCTCGTTGAGGTTCTCTGGTCACCGGCCGAAAGAGACATGAGGAGGAGAGAGAATGAGGAAAATGAGCTCATTGACGCACTTTTAAAAATTTGAATAACAATAGGAGATTTAGTCATTTCACACTAGAAACTAAAGGTGTCAAAATAAAATTAAACGACAACATATTAAAGTGAGATAAAATATTCACAACTAACCTCTCGCAACAAAATATTAGGTGCATTTATGTGACCTAAAATTTTTTTTTTAGTGCATGAAAATTCAACAAAAAAATAACAGAAATGACTTTAAAGTGTAAATTGTTCTAAAACCATTTCTTTAGTACATCACTATTCTGCATTTCTGCTTAAAAAAACTTACAGCAGTACATTATTTTGGGATATCATAGTTTAGCAGAAAATCCTAAACTTTATCAAGAACAAATGCCTTCTATATTTCATCAGTTCTGGTTTATAATTAATTATCTGCAACTATAGTTTCCAATTATACCTTTTTATTCAAACACAATGAAATCCTATCTCCGACGATGCTGATCATAGTTTGGAAGATTGTTTACTGAATGCCGGATCAATACAAACGACAACCTGTGGAAGCAATTTTTAATACAGAGCGATTAGGGCAAATCAAGAATGATTATGTTGAGTGGAATAAACAAAAACCGAATGAATGAGAAAAATGTGGATACCTTGCCAACACTTTTACCAGAATGGAGGTACTCGACTGCATCCGCAACAGAGTGGAGACCGATGAATTGTTTTGGGTCTATGGCAACCTGATATAAATTGAATCCGAAAAAAAAATGAAAATTACAAGTTCAAGTTCATGGCCGGGGTTTTAAAGCATATTTAACTTGCAAGAAAGCTCCAATTATATATAACATAAAGCGAAATGTCATCTTTACCTTGAGCTTTCCCGAAGAGAAGAGATGAAATAGTTTTTCCAGATGTTCTTGCCACAAGCGAGCGTATTGCACGAGGAAGAAACCCGCCTGAAAGCATTGGTATTACGGAGCAATTAAATTAAAAAAAGGTGAAAACAAGTTCATAATATTGTTTTTGTTGTATTTTGATGGCTACATACCACAGTTTGGCTTTTTGCCAAAATCTTTTCGCATAGTCCTGTATAATTTGATGGTGTCCATCCGTGTTCTCCTTGATACTGAAAACATTGTCAATCAGTTGTTTGTCAGTAAAAAACAACTTCTTGTTATTCAAATTTTAAATTAGAGATGACAAAAAACAATATGAATACTCCTCTATCCATTTTACCGATATTTTTCGGTTTTATCATTTTTCATAGATAATTAAGTCAATTTACAATCAAACACGGGACGTCTAATCAAGAGAAGTTCCAGAATCGATTATATGGTTATGAACTTGATTTATAATTGAAGTGATTGTTTACGATAAGAATAGTATCATAGACAAGTGATGTATAGCCAAAGACGTCTTTGTACATATGATACTGTCTATATGGAAAGCTAAAATAATTTACTAAGCTTGAGTATATATCATTCTTGTAGATTTGTTTGCAAGAGTTTCTCGTGTATCTGAAATTCACTATAATATCTACGTAATGTCCAAATAGTGTAAGAAATTATAACCTGAGAAATCATTCCTATCACAATGAGTCGCCCGTATACTGCCAATGCATTCAAACACAAATCGAACATCTCGCCGCCTACTGACTCATAAATGATGTCAAAACCTTTCTGGTACTCCTTCTTTAGGACCTGCAAAATTTTGAAAATTCTAAGTTCAAGAGACTTGACGACAGGGTGATGATAAAAAGGGAGGAGTAATTAGGACTTAAGAAACAGTACAGATTTGATGTTTTCAGTTTTATAATCTATGACTCGGTCAACGCCCAAATCTTTCAAAAGCTTGGCCTTCTCTTTGCCTCCACAAGTCGCAACCACTGCATTTCCAGCAATTTTCGCAAGCTGGACATGATAAACTCAGAATTGGTAACTTCATTCACAAAAAAACACAATTACAAAGATTCAAGAGCGAATAATAGAACTTTCTGTGGATTTATGGGTTTGTAGAGCGAGTGTAATTGAAAACTTTATCCATATGCAAAACAAACCTGAACCGCGAATTGGCCTGTCCCACCCGCAGCTGCGGTAACTAAAACGACTTGTCCGGATCCCATTTGTCCTGCCTAATAAATCGGAAAGAGAGGAAATAAATCGGTTTGAGACTTGTTATAACTTACAAGAAATGATCAACAGGAAACAAATTATGATCAAAGCATTAGCTTTTTGGAATGACAATGTTTAGTTAAAAATATAGCTGTTTCGAAATCCCATCACCTTTTCGAAAGCAATTGATGCTGTTAGTCCTGAGGTGAGCATGGCAACGACTTCAGGGTCCGGTCTCGGGACAGGAAGGACGGATTTTGCAGGAACCTGAATCATATAAGAAACTGAACCTCGATCAACTTACTGATAAACGCACGGATGTCAAAGGTGAGTGAAAACCGAAAAGACGCATACTGTCACATATTCAGCATAACCTCCGAACGTCATGATTGCAGCAGGAGTGCCTATTTCCAGGCCACTGACTGAATCTCCCACTGCTGCAACTAACCCTACGGCCTGCAAAATTGTAACGAGGCGATGAGTATATTACATGGTACAGTCAATATCGGCCACATGACCAAGGCCAACCGTACAAGATGAGCATAACAAAATTGCATCATCAGCCCCCATGACATTCTAAATTAAATAAAGGGAAAATGGCAAAAACGTGTTGTATACCATCACACTTTTGTAACAGGGTGTTGTGCACTCTAATTTTTGGTGCAAAATGTAAGTTAAAAATTATTTTGTAAGAATCTTAATCCTTAATTTCAGGGGCAATTTCATCGTTTTTGTACAAATATACACATTTTGCACAAAAATCAAAGTTCACGTCACTTTTTTGTTATTAACAAAGTACACAACACCCTCTGGCAAAAGTATGATAGTATACAACACCATTTTGCCTTTTTCCCTTAGATAAACGTTTCCTCACCTCAAAACCAGCATCGAATGGAAGACGGGAGTTCAGGTCTTCCTTGCTGCCACCGAAGTACCGTCCAGAGCTGAAATTAACCTGTATATAACACGTCCTTGTCATAATATTGAATGGAGGGAGCAATAAACCTTATGTAAGATACAAGTACCAAGCAGTGATAAAGACTGATTGAGAAGGCCAAATACTACTATGGGAAATTTAACCAGTGTCCAAATCAAAAATAAATATCGTATAAACCATTGAAGTACAATACAAAATATTCAGCAACAATATGTGTGACTGCATGCTATATATAGTTTGTTTAGCATACATAATGAGAAGATCAGTGCTTAAAAAGACATCAAGACCTACTTACTACAAGAGACCAGATAAATCACATTGATGGAATCAAATATAGGTTTGCATCTACATATCCATTGTAGTCGATCATCGAAGTATCATTATGAGAGTGATCAGGGGTAGGTGACAATTTCAAGTGTAGTGTTAATATACTTACATCACTAGCATTTACTCCGGCGTAAATGATTTTCAGAAGAACCTTATGTGGTTCAATGGGCATCTGCAATGACTTGCGCACAATGCCGGTTGCCTGACGAAAATTGTGGCTCAAAGTGTGAACAACTCTACAGAGCAGGAAACAAAAATTAGATGTTACAAGTCATATAACATTAATGGTTACTTGGGTGACATGATGAGATAAAAAATAAAAGATGTGCGGGAATTTAAAAGACAACAAAATGAAATATGATACAAATCCAAAGGAACATACTTTGGATTTGCTTTCATGTTTAGATGCCATGCCATTAAATAATTATTTAGCCAGAGTTGCATATATACCACAATCACCGTCCTCTTTCCACCCTAAAAATGATATTAATTATAAACATTTGTTTTGAAGATGGTAAGGGTTTTCGGATTAGGACGTGCCAGAAAGTAAGCACAGAATTCACGGGTTTACTAGAGAGGTGGACACAATTGAATCTCGGGAAATTAATATTTTTACTCACACTTTCTCGAAATCCTGAGGAATATGAAGGCTCACAGGGGATTTGTACGGGACTCTTTTTCTGGAGCCTGAAGTACCAACCAAGTATTTTGCTTCTTCACTGGGAGTGGGCCAATATTCCATACCTCTACGATTCGTGATCCATAGGCATGCACCGGCTTTGTTCTTATTACTAATTAGCTCAAAAGCACCTGAAATACAAGATAAAAAATTAGTCTAAGAAGTTCAAGAGACCTTAAAATTTTGTTTACAGTAGTCGCATTGTGGCATACGTAAAATAACTAAAGCACCGCGCCCATAAGTGTATTCTGTATAGAACGGACAATAAATATCCTTTCCCGAGCCTTCTACCGACTTTTTCTCCATGAGACCAACCACAAAATGAGCTTGGGATAGTAAGCACAATGTACTACTACTTTTTCTTTTTTTCCTTTTCTTATTCGGGCCTTGTTTACCAATCATGGTAATATCATTTTCAGATATAGATGGATTATCCTAGATACCTTATTTATGTTCTAATTAGAAAAGAAACTTTGTCGTGCTGAAATTGTAAAAGATATGTAACCATATTCTAAGATAAAGTCTAAGAATCAACTTTCCGTGTGATTATCTAACAGAACTTTTCTCTTCAAATAACGATTTGGCAAAGCATACCTTTTATAACCATTTCCATTGGCACAAAGCCACCGATGACATTAACAAATTTAGCATCAACTTTATCACCCATTGCAGTTTGAACAAACTGCATCGACATTCACAATTATACAACGAACTGATCATTAAATGACAACTGAAACAACATCAACAGTAACATATAAATCAATTGATACTCAAACTGAAAGCAGAACTTTGTGATTCCATATTGTGGCATTCCCGGCAATGATAGCAGAAGTCATCTTTGAGGATTAACACTGCCTCGTGGCGTTTCTTACCTAATCATCAGAATGGTTCCAAGAATATGAATAAAAAATCGAGCAAGAGCACTCACTAGAGTATTACCTCAGGGCAAAGAACATTGATACGGATCCCTTGACGTTTGTATGGAGCAAGGGATCTAGTAAACATAACAACACCACCTGGAGGAGAGGAAATTCTTGTTGTAAGTGACAAGTTCAATAGGAAGCAAGGAATGTTCAAGTATATACTTCACGTTTTGGTAAAATAAACAGGAAAAAGAGTCTAGAGAAAGGAAATAAGTCAAATAAGGTCAAACAAAGCAACAAACCTTTGGAGCCAGAATAGATAGGGTCAGCGTACATTGGATACAGTCCTGAAGCCGACCCCAGATTTATGATAACACCGGGCTTCTTTGCAGCTTGCATAATTTTAATCTGTCAAGAAACCATAGATAGTTATTGGTGATGATGAAATAATCAATGAACAAAGTCAAACGGATTTTTTTATCAGCACGAAGTCGAACAGATTGACATTTCACGTCAGTAGGAATCTCTTCTCTCATGAATTCTTAAGATCTCTATCCTTAATCTATTTTCCTACTTTCATCCTACTTGGTGAGTCTAAATAGGAAATGTTCCGTTCAAGTCAAACGCCCATAATGTATCTAACACTTTTTCATTACCCTTCAAAAAATTGATACATACAGAATTGAAGGCGATAAGAGCTTCAATAGAGACAGAGTACTGATAATGATGCTCGGTTGTGAATTGTGATGGTTAATGCAGATACCTTCTGTGAGAATCACTGATGCCAGGGACTGAGTTGTATGACAATAATAGAATGTGAGTATGCCCAAGAACCACAAATACGGGAAAAAAAAAAACTAATTCTCTATTAATTTCCAAATGGCACATCTCGACCCGTAAATTAATTGAAGTACTGGATCACCATGATTGACAATAGTCTCAACACACACAAATCACCAACTTTTTTGCATTTTGAAAGTAAACCAAGAAAAATGATGAGAGCCCATAACATACTGCAAGTCGGGTGCAATCGATAACTGCAACCAAGTTCACATTAACAGTATGTCTCCACGAACGAGTTCCATCCGTTTGATCATCCCGGAATACTATAGGATTACCAATGCCGGCACTATTGATACAGATATCTAATCCTCCATAAACTGCTACATGCTTATCAAAAGCAGCAGCTAATTCACCTGTTCATGGAAGAAAGTTTAGATTAGCCATTTGAGAGTACCATTTTCACAATATTCTGAATGATTTGCACATTTATGAAAAGGAGGTGGATTATTCATTTGAGTAGTATTCATCGGTCTCCATGTTCTAAATTACATATACAACCTGCATACTAGAGAAAATCGTGTCTCGAACATGATTTATGACTTTTTTTCAATTGTTCTGTCGCTTGATTGTGCGTTATTCGTATTATGCCAATCTTTATGTACGCCAATCTATATGGTTATTGTACTATGATTAAGCCCCCTATTTTGGAATATTGAACACGTACACAAACAGAACATTGTATATTCTTCAGTCTATGCTCAGAGAAAATAATTTGGAGCACAAAATTCTCATTCAAGGCGCAGTGCTTAGAAGCAATACGCCAAACTCCAAAATCCAATAAATTGCACGACTTACGAGCCGATACAGCCTACTTACTTGAGTTAGTCACATCACATCTCACAAACAAGGCCGACGGAAAGTCCAATTTCGAATGGAACTTGGCACTCTCTTTCGCGGCAAGAGATGCAACTTCCCTTGCACTTTCCTCCACATAGTCAACAACAGTCACAAACACCCCTTTCTTGGCAAGAGCCAAACTCAGAGCTTTACCTGCATATCATCACCAATTCATCAATATCTCATCACAAAAACTCAAATTCAACTTCAATTTCATCAATTTTAATCACATAAGAGAGAGACCCAAATCTCTACTGATAAAGCCAAACACAATCCCCCATCCAATTTAGTTCAACACCCAAATTTCTTCAATTTTTAATCAAAACAGCTACTTCAGATTAAAACCCAAAAGATATTAAAGCACTCAACACCTGAGTTCTTCAATTTTGAATCAAAACAGCTACTTCAGATTAAAACCCAGATAAGATTAAGCCATTCAACACCCGAGTTCTTCAATTTGAAATCAAAACAGCTACTTCAGGTCAAAAGTCAAAACCCAGATGAGATTAAAACACTAAACACCCGAGTTCTTCAATTTTGAATCAAAACAGCTACTTCAATCAAAACCCAGATAAGATTAAACCCTTCAACTCCCGAGTTCTTCAGTTTTGAATCAAAACAGCTACTCCAATCAAAACCCATATGAGATTTAACCACTCAACACCCGATTTCTTCAATTTTGAACCAAAACAGCCACTTCAGATCAAAACCCAGATGAGAAATGATCGAAAAACTACCGATTCCGGAGCCACCGCCGGTGACCAGAGCTGACAGACCCGCCTTGATCTCCATTTCCGATTCTTCTCTCTGGGTTCGCTATCAGAGAACTGATTCGACTGTGAACGAAATCGAAAACAGAGCCGATTTCGCTATGTCTCTGTCCGTTGCTCGCTCTTTGTTTTGGATATAAATCATTGTATCGTTGGGAATTACGACAGGTTCGGCGGCAAGGAATAATCCACTACGGTCGTTCCCATGCGTACGGGTTTAGGCGCAAAACGACGACGTCATTAACTTTTAATATTTATCACCAAGTTTATATATATTTGTTTATGGATATTAAATTAAAATTCTTATCCTTGGCGTTACAGTCAAAGACAACACACAAACACCACCAAATGAGTCATTTCTAAAAAGATAGAATCGTGGATAGGGATGTTATAAAAGTCCATCGGAGAAAATCGTGTTTTGAATTGGTTGAATTCAAATTGTTGTTTGGAATCCAAATTGAACTTATTTGGTTTTAATTCATAATAGCGAAATCAGCTAAAAATTGAATTAAAAATCGATATAGTTCATTTTAAACTATCGATATACGTCAACTGAGCCTAAAATTATTATAATAATTCAAAAATATCAAATAATAGATATAAAACCAAACCAGATCATACTATACTATATCAATTTAATTTTAATTTTTAATTTTCTATAATTAAGTTAGTCTGGGTAGTTCAATTATAGACCGATTTAATTCAAAATTTTAATTATAAATGTATTGACATGTCATCCTTATAAAGTCATAAATCTAAATTTATATATCTATTACTGTTGTTTTAATTTTTTTGTAGATTATAATTTTTGATGATTTGTTCAAATTTATTCTATGTCAATTTAAGTTTAAATTTAAGAATTTTTATGTTAAAATGACTAACATTTCTTACAACATATATTTTAATTTTAATAAATTATTTAAATATCCTTCAATAAAAATTATATATCTGAATTGGACTAGTATATTCCTAAATTAGATTATTAAAATGCTTCAAATAAGGAATTAATCAATTATATTTTAAACCGGGATTTGTTACCGGTTCAAATAATTGAACCGGTTCACTCACCTTTCAAGTTTCAATTTCAAGCCAACACGAAAGTGTAAAGAACACTTTTTTTCTTCTTCAGTACCTTGAAATTGAATCGAAGAAATTGAGCTCTTCGATGGAAGCGTCACCGCCTTCCGTCACGAGCTCAGTCTCCGTCTCCGACTCCAAACCCTAATTTCTGGGAACAAACCCCCAATTCTCTCTCTATCTCTCTCTCGTTCGGCGACTTTTGAAGTATTCGTCAATTTGCGGCGCCATGTTTGGGTGGAACTTCGCCAAATCGGCGGAGGCCATGTTCTCGAGGTGGGCTGCGAAGAGGGTCTGCAAGTTCCTGCTGAAGAAGAAACTGGGTCACTTCATATTGGGCGATATCGATCTCGAGCAGCTGGATATTCAGCTCGCCGACGGTACTATCCAGCTCTCCGATCTCGCCCTCAATGTTGACTTCCTCAACGACAAGGTGCGTTTGATTTTAATTTGGGATTGGGGGTTTTGTGGAGCTAGCATTTCTTTGGGTATTGATGAACGTGTAGAAGTGAAGAGTTTATAGTTCGAGAGTTGGGTTTTGCATTTTCAGATTGTTGTGTTGGGTTCAGCTGAATTGTTGAGTTTGCGTAGGAGTGAAGAATTTAGATTTTAGAGTTTGAGAGTTGGGTTCTGTGTTTTGAGATTGTTGTGTTTGGTTCAGCTGAATTGTTGAGTTTGCAAGGAGTGAAGAAATTAGAGTTTGAGAGTTGGGTTTTGCATTTTGAGATTGTTGTGTTTGGTCCAGCTGAATTGTTGAGTTTGCTTTAATTTTTTGTGAAGTTTGTTACTTCTTAATTGTGAAATAAACTACTGTTTATGCATGATCAAAGTGTAGTGTATTATATGATTGTATCTGTTACTCTGATTGGTGAAAGATTAGGTTTTTAAATTGCTAGGGGTCAAAAATCTTCACACTGTAAGTTTTGAAGTTTGGGGAGGTTACTTTTGTGTATGTTGTTTTATGGTTATTTCTGGGTTTATCTATTTGGCTCAGGTTTGATTCATTTGGAATATGATTAGGTTGAAGTGTTGTCTGTTTTTATTGTGTCTAATATGGTATTTTCCAGCTTGGTGAAGCAGCATCATTGGTTATTAAAGAAGGATCGATTGGCTCTCTTTTAGTTAAGATGCCTTGGAAGGGTAAGGGTTGTGAGGTTGAGGTGGATGAACTTGAGCTTGTGATTGCTCCCATTGCAAGGAATAGATCAACTAATGAAGACAAAACTTGTAGTACAAGTCAAGATCGTGATCTTGGCATCCAGCATGATATACGGAAGCTTCAGCAGGAGCTGGCGGGTAATCATGTGATGTCCGATTCTGTGGGTGTTCATGAAGGTGTAAAAACAATAGCAAAGATGGTTAAATGGTTGCTAACAAGTTTCCACGTCAGGATAAAAAACTTGATTGTTGCATTCGATCCTTGTACAGAAGAGGATAAAAAGAAGATGGGAGGCCATGCAACCTTGGTTCTTCGAATTCCAGAAATTGAATGTGGAACTTGTGTTTCTGAAGATGGTAATCTAAAGGAATATGCAAGAAATGAGAGTTTTCTGGGGATAAGTCGTTTTACTAACTTCGTAAAATTTGAAGGAGCTGTGCTCGAACTTCTTAAAATGGATGATGTTGACAAACAAGCTTGCCCTCCATCTGTATCTGGATCAACATTTACTGAATTTTTTACTGGTTGCTGTCCATCGAATGTCATCACTACACCAATCTTAATGGGTGAAAAAGGTGGGTTTTCAGGGAATATGAAGTTAAGTATACCTTGGAAGAACGGATCCTTAGACATTCGCAAAGTGGATGCAGATATTCATATTGATCCCGTGAAGTTAAGATTACAACCGGAAACAATTAAATGGTTTCTATTGTCATGGGAAGCCTATACAAATTTGAACAATGATAGCAGGATTCATGCGCATCACAAACCGACAGATTCTGTCCACTTTAGCTCAATGCCTCACTACAATTCCTCCACCCTGGGTTCTGCTGTCAATTTCTCTTGTTTCACTGGGCAAGAATCAGTAACTGAAGCTATGCTACCCGAGTCACATCTTATATCTGATTGGGTACCATTTGTTGTCAGCAAAGACCAGAAAAATGGTATCCAAGAAGAACTTGATTTTGGGGCAAGGTTAGTATCGTACTTCATGATTTATTGTTCTAATTACAAACATGATAGTGACACCCTCACTAGAAACTTAAGTTGAGTAGCATTTTAATTTCTTTTTGTTGTTAAAGGTCCAGTTCTTTTTAATCTATTGTACCTTCTTCCTGTAAATACGAAAAAGGTAAAAAAAATCAAAAACTATAATGGACATATACATTTCTAGACTATCAAGTTCTGTGTACTTGCATTTGCCGTGTACCTTTCTCAGTTGGGCTGTTTCTCCTGCTAACATATCTAGAAACTTGCTTTTATCTTCTGCCCTTTATATAGTGTAACAGATTGACGTCTGTGCTTTGAGAGTAAAAGGTGTACTTACATACTTTTCTTCCTCTATTATTTACTGTGAATTTTCACAATCATATTCATTGCACAAACTACTAGATGGTACTGCAGATATCTGGAAATGCAATTAAATGTTAAGCTCTCTGTATTTCCTGTTTAATTTGTCACTTGCAAATAAGGCTTACATTAATCTTGTACGACATGCCTTTGACCTTGTGCAGTGTGGACCAATTTTTCGAATGCTTTGAAGAGATGAGGAATTCCCAATCGACGATAGGCAGTAGTGGGGTTTGGAACTGGACCTATTCTGTTTTCAGTGCAATAACTGCAGCATCTAGCCTTGCTTCTGGATCTTTGCATATTCCATCTGGTATGTAATCTTCACATGATCTCATTTTCCTATTGTATTTTTTGCAGTGTTCTAAAAATCGCTAGGCACTAGTCGGGCGGAGAGGGCCTTTCGGGGATTAATTAGATGATAAATTGGATTCAAGGATTAATCAGAAAATACAGAGGATTAATCGGGGACTAATCGGAGATTAATTGAGGATTAGTCGGACAAGTCGGGGATTTTTAGAACGCTGATTTTTTGTCAGTAAAAGTTTATTAGAAACTAGTGAGCAGTGAAATCACGCAGAAGAGAGGTGTATAAAAAGAGATCCCTGTCTTAGTTTCATCAGTCCTCTAATATATCAGGAAATCAAATATTAAGCTGCTTCCTCAAAAGGCAAGTTAAACATGTATTATAAGGTAAAAGTACAATGAGGGTTAAATAATTTTTTAGACAACGATGACAATGTCCGTTAACACTGTAGGTTTACCTTCCAAAGGTCATAGATGACATTGTGGATATAATTGAGAAGTCCGTCGTTCTAAATTTCTTGTAAAGATATCAAACAATTCTCCTGTGTGATTCTGTATGGATCTCAATGTTATCACTCAAATCACTCCTTCTACTATCTACAGAACAGCAGCACATTGAAACCAACGTCAAAGCAACCATTGCTGGAATGTCTGTAGTGTTTTCCTTTTATGATGAAAGCCCTGAGCATTTTTGTCAGACGAAAGGTGGTCAGAATAATGGAGCTCCAAAAATTCACTATCTGGGAGCAGAAATGGGGAACATGGTTCTTGCTTTGCAGGTAATAGCTGTGCTCACTGACTCTCTTCTTTTGCATACTTCCTGGTCTACTGTTGTTATTGTGCACTTTCTGTACCAACACAAACTTTTGGTAAGATTTACAGGTATGCCCTCAAGATATAAAGTTTGTAGGAACAGTGAAGTACTTTAACATCTCTGACTACTTAAGGGATGAGAATGGTGCCATGGACTTTGGCTTGCAGAGTTTTAGCGACAACATTCACCATTTAAATGTTTATATGGAATCCTTACAAACACAAGTTCAAGCTGCTCTTCCTCCCTTCGCCTCATTTGCTGATTATCCTGATTTGGTTGATCCTAAAGGTTTGAGTGTTGGGGATTTTTTATCAGGTGAGGTCGTGAAAATCCCATTGCTTAGAACTTCAGGCGTCACTCATTGCCAATGCACTGTGAATTCAACTTCAGCAGATGGTAGCTTACCAAGGCAAACATCGTTTTCGTTGAAATTGCCTCCATTCCTTTTCTGGGTGAACTTCCAGTTGATAGATTTGCTAGTTAATCTTTTGGAGGAAGTTAAAAAATGTGTTGATGCGAGCAAAAGGAATACAGCTCCATCTAAAGCCTTGAATGAGGAACATATATCATCTCGTCATAGCACCAAAAGAGGTTCTAGACTTTGTGCTGCGACCTTGCCTCCATCAGAAAGCCTGCAAGGTAACATAGTAGTCCCTGATGCAAGGGTGATACTATGTTTTCCTTTTAAAAGTGGTGAAGATTTTGGAAGCTATTCACTGTGGGATCAATTCATTGCTGTAGATTTTTCTATGAACAAGGAATTAGCTCGAGATGCTAATCCTGTTTTAGATGTGAAGTCCCAGAAAAAGCATTCTTCAACAGCCACACAATCTCTTCATTTAACTGTTGGTGACCTTAACATTTACATGGTAACCTCTGCAAATAGAGATGGTTCCAAAACAGATTCTAATGGCATAAATAGGCAGAAATTTCTTGCTCAGAATGTTATGTCCCTTACCAACGGAAAGGGTCTCTCTCTCAGTATGCTTTGGCAGGAGGGTCCTGTCACAGGTCGTTGGGTAGCAAGGAGAGCCAAAAATTTAGCTACTTTAAAAGAGTCCAAGAGCAATCGAAAATTTGTTGGAAAAGATTATGAGTTCACCACTGTGAATAGTACAAAAGATTTGAAAGATTTATACACGCGGAGCAGAGAGGAGATTATTCTGAGTTCTGCATTCTTCATCCATGTTTTTCTATCTTCTGTTACTATCAATCTAGGATGCCCCCAATATCAAAACTTGCTTTGTCTTTTAGATCAGATCATAAATGGGTTCTCGGGTGGAAGCCACACTACAGTTGACATAAGAGAAGATTTATGTCTGCAACAAACATCAATCTTTGTGGAAAGTGACTCAGTAGAAATTTTAATCAGTCCCGATCTGAAGGAAAATATCAAAAGCTCAATACAATGTGAACTACCTGGATCATGGCGTCAATTAAAACTAAAAATTAAGAAGTTTGAACTGCTTTCCGTCTCAAACATAGGAGGAATTAGAGATGCCAGTTATATTTGGTTATCCCATGGTGAAGGCGAATTGTTGGGTTCCCTCACAGGGATCTCAGATGAACTTCTTCTCATCTCGTGTAGCAATTCTACAGTGAATCGTGGTGACGGAGAAGGTTCAAATGCATTATCTTCGAGGTTGGCTGGTACTGATATTTTACATTTTGGGGATCCGGAGGGAGCCCATGCTTTTACCAATGTAACTGTGAGATGTGGTACAATTTTTGCTTGTGGTGGTCGTTTGGACTGGTTGGATGAAATTATCTCTTTTTTCAGCTCACCGTTTTCTGAAGATGATCAGACAGCTTCCATTGCTTCGCACCAAGGGGATCCTATTGAATCCAGTGAAGTTTCATTTAATCTTAACTTGGTTGATATTGGTTTGAGTTACGAGCCCTACTTAAAGAACTTAGCAGTTAGTGGTGAAGTCATTAATTCTGACTCTGGTTGCTCAAGTAATGCCAAAGAAGAAATGTGTGAACAGTATGTTGCTTGTCTCCTAGCTATGTCTTCTTTGAATCTTACAAATACATCTATGACGGGTTCTGTTGAAAAGGAGTATAAATTTGTAGTGCAAGATCTGGGCCTTCTTATTTGTGCAGTGTCAGAGCCTTGTAAGCTCGGTGCCACTTACAGCGTTGATCATCTTCATACGATTGGCTTTGTTAAAGTTGCCAGCGATGCGTATGTGGAAGCAATTTTGAGAGTTAATGGTAAGAGCGGCCTTCTATGGGAGTTAGAATTGTCGAAGTCGCACATAGAGCTAGATACTTGCCATGACACAACTTCTGGTCTTATTCGTTTGGCTGCTCAACTCCAACAAATTTATGCTCCTGATATGGAGGAAACACTCGTTCACTTGGAAACAAGGTGGAATAATGCTCAGCAGACACAAGAGAGAGATGACTTTTTTTCTACCAGAAATATCAGAAATGGTGATTCTCCCTCAATTTCTCAAGTGCATACTTGTGTAGACTTGAAGAGTTCACCTGGGGTGGTTGGGTTGATGAATGAGATATGTGAAGATGCTTTTGATGCAGGAGGAAAGCAAAACTGCCAAAATGATGCTACTGAATCCCAGCTTCATATGTTACTTGATGAAACTGTTCTTGGAGAGGCGTACATGAGCATTGACGCTCCTGGGGTATTCTCTCGTGAGATATCTTATGATGGATCAATGTCCTCTCTAGGATCTGACGATACCCGAATCTCATTTCCCCGCAATGGTTGCTTGCCAGAATTCATAGAAGGTTACTGTTTACCCGAGGTGTCCCAGTTTACAGAAATTTCTGGAGGAACTAAGATTCATGAATACAAATCTAAGGATGTGGGGAATGGAGGTATGGGAAGGAGAGATAGTGGATGGTTTGGGGATTCCTCATTGAGAATTGTAGAGAACCATATATCTGAAGCAAGTGAGCGAACCAGCATTAAACAATTTGTGAAAGGTAAACTACCCTCTTCTGTGAACCATACAAGGCATGATGACTGTGCAAAGGCTAATGGACATGTACTCCTTAAGAACATCAATGTGAGATGGAGAATGTATGCTGGTTCTGACTGGCACAAGTCTACAAAGAATGGTGAGCATTCTGCTAATATTCGTAAAAGGGATTCAGCTGTATGCCTAGAACTTGAATTATCGGGGTTGGAGTTCAAGTATGAAGCCTTTCCCGTTGATAGCATATGTGCGTCTAAGCTTTCTCTTTCAGTTAAAGATTTTCATATATACGATAGGAGTATGGATGCACCGTGGAAATTGGTAAGTGAAATTCTGGTCCTTGCACATGTTTCTTGAGCGAAGATAAGATCTGATCTTGATATTTTTTTCCAAACTGAAAGGTGCTAGGATACTATCTTTCAAGAGGTCAGCCTAGGGAATCCTCTTCAAAAGTGTTCAAGCTTGACTTAGAAGCTGTCAAACCAGATCCTCTAACACCTCTTGAAGAGTATCGGTATGAATGAAGTTTTTTATTTTGTTTTTAAGTAAAGTTTATTAGGATTATGGGCATGGCCATATTTAATCCTTCATCGGCACAGAAAAATCTATATCTTCTCATGTTTCAGAAAATAAGCTCCTGACCTTCCTCTTCGACACTAGCCTCCTGAAATTTAGAATCGCGAGTCATAAAAAATTAACAAAGATATGAGAATTACCAGGATCAGAATCATCATATATGTCTATGTAAGTTAGGGTTCTTTCTGATTATAAATCACCGAACTTGTAGTTAGGCGAGTGGGAGTATTTGGCATCTAGAGTAATTTTATGGTGAGCTGATAGGAAGTCCAGTTAAACTTGAGTTTTTGATAAAAAGAAAAGGGAAAATTATATTAATTTTCTTAAATCAACAATGATCTCAAACGGGGGAATTGGAACTATTATATGAGCACCTTTGGCTGAGAAGAAAGATTATTTATTTGGAGTGAGGCTCTATTTGATCACATATCCATTCAAAGATTGGGACTGGTATATTACAATACTGAGCAAGTAAAATATGATATATATAGAATTTGGAAACATTTTCCACCTAATCTAAAGCTAATTTATTATATTCAAGATTGGTAGAGAACCTCTGAAAAACCTCAATCCTATTCTTCATTTCTATCCAGACTGCAACAACACCTGATAGTGGTATGTTAATACCACACTTTTTGCGTATTTGCATATAATTTGGATTGCACAGTGAAGCTTGATGTTAGGAAAATAGGACTTGTGAATAAAGATTGGTTTAACCTGGAAGCTAATTTTTCCATTTCTCTTTCAGGTTACGAATTGCTTTGCTTCCTATTTTACTGCATTTGCATCAGTCCCAACTCGATTTTCTCATCAGCTTTTTTGGACCTAAAAGCTCGGCAGCTGACCAGTCTCCACATGATTCATGTGGTTCAGCATCGTTGGCAACAAAAAGTAACTTTGCAGGGCATGCCATTGCGGAGGAAGCGTTGCTTCCATATTTTCAGGCGAGTATTTTTTAACTGTTCCGTGTATCAATTTCTCTCAGAACTCTTTGTTATGTATTTTTCAGTGTTTTACTTCAGTTTCAGCTTCCATGCATTTATAGTTTTAGAAGCATATGCTTGTCTTATATCACCTGCTTCCTGATCATGTGAAACAATACACAATTTGCATGTAATTGAGTAAAAGTAAATAAACTATTCGCTCAATTATGAAAGTATGGCTTTATGCATGATTCAATTTGCATGTGATTCCTGAATAATTTTCATTTTATTTCCTTGGACTTTTTCTTTCTTTCAGGTTTAGCCAAATCTGTTTACTAATAGAACTTGTTTGTTTTTTTCCAGAAGTTTGATATATGGCCAGTTGTTGTCCGGGTTGACTACATACCCCGTCACGTTGATCTAGCAGCACTAAGAGGCGGGAAGTACGTAGAACTAGTTAACCTTATTCCTTGGAAGGTAATTTCTCTCATTTTACATTATTATAGTTTTGGTCTCTGTTTGTCAACCTAAATCATTTTTGTGTGTGGATTCAATTTACTTCTAAACGGGGTTTTCGTCTGTTCTAATTTGTTATCTTAAACATGTTTCACAATGATGGAGATCAAACCGTACATAATATGAAATATTTGTCTTTTACAATATGGTGAAATTAATGTACTTTAACTAATGTTCGATACAGGGGGTTGAGATAAAGCTCAAACATGTTACCTCTGTTGGAATCTATGGTTGGAGCAGTGTGTGTGAAACAATCGTAGGGGAGTGGTTGGAAGATATTTCTCGAAATCAGGTTTTATATTTGTTTACTTTATTTTTGAAAAATGTTGAGGCTCGTTTTCTTCTCATGCATTTAATACGTATGTAGATTCGTAAAGTGTTGCAAGGCCTTCCCACTATCCGGTCACTGGTTGCTGTTGGTGCTGGTGCTGCAAAGCTGGTTACTTTGCCTGTTCAGAATTATCGGAGGGATGGCCGACTAATAAAGGGAGTGCAAAGGGGTAAACCACATCACCTAGAAGCTATCTGCTTAGTTGTAGTGAACGGAACCCCGATGTTTCTATTATTATACTTTGGTCTGTATGGATATCATTTAACTCGAGAGCTAGATTTTCAGCAAAGATAAATGGGAAAATTGTAAAAGGTGCCCTATTAAATGACACTTTTGCAAAAGCGTGTTGTGTTCTTTGCATATTTTTTTTGCAAAATGTGTGTATTTTTATAAAAATGACAAAATTACGCCTGATTTTAAATTTTGCAAGTTTTTTATTTAATTATACTATTTTTAAGTTAAAATTATGTTATAAAAGTCTTAATTCTCAATTTCAGGGGAAGACATTATTATAAAAATACACATTTTGCAAAAAAAGAATGCAAACAACATAACACCTTTTTGCAATTTTCTCAAGATAAATTTGATGGATTTTACTCACAATCTCTTCGAGCTTATTTCAGGTTTACTTGGTTTTGCTGCCCTTTCGGACGAGGAACAATGACAAACGACTTTGCTTGTAGGTACAATTGCATTTCTTAGAAGTATATCACTAGAAGCCGTTGGGCTGGGGGTACATTTGGCGGCAGGGGCACATGATATCCTACTCCAGGCAGAATATATTCTCTCTACGATTCCACCTTCTGTACCGTGGACTGTTCAGACCAGAACGAAGACAAATGTTAGATCTAATCAGCCCAAAGGCGCTCAGCAAGGTCTTAAACAGGTGAAAATTCCAAAATTCTATATATTTAGGGTTCTTAATGTGTTTGTCTTGCTGCCTCCTTCACAACACTCGACACACGCACCGCTAATATTAATGATGTGAAGTAATTAATTATCAACTCGAGCTTGGTGTAGTTGCATGTGAAAAAATGGGGCTAAAATTCGGTTATTCTATGTAGAGTAGATTTGTTGCAGGTATTGGAAAAATAATTGCCTGAATTGTTGTGTTCTGAAATTCCCGAATAATCCTCGACTAGTCTTCAGAGGACATATCCGCCCGACTAGCGTTTAACGTTTTTTAGAACACTGGTCTAAAGACTGCTTGGGGAACCGCTTTTGGAAAATTGTCTGCTGGAAATGCATTGTTGTATAGTACTCGGTTCTGTATAGTCTTCACCGATTTGGAAAGAATTCAATATTTGTTCGAAAGTTTTTCATTGCATGATAAAACTTTCTTCATCGAGATTCTTAAGATGGCGACATCTATGAAAAGAAATATTGCTACGTCATTTCTTGCATGTGCTAATAAATCAATTTGGCAGGCGTGTAAAAGTCTTAGTGACGGTATGGAGAAAACCGCGTCTGCTTTAGTTCGAACTCCCTTGAAAAGATATCAGCGCGGAGCCAGCGCTGGCTCAGTTTTGGCAACCGCTGTGCAAGCAGTTCCGGCGGCTGCTATAGCTCCTGCTTCTGCTTGTATGGGCGCTGCTCATTACGCTCTCCTTGGGCTCAGAAACAGGTCTGTTCTGTAATTTGAAAGAAAGAAAAAAACATCATCCGGGGATCGAAATATAATTTCTAAGCCTCTGGTGATTTACTCTTGCAGCCTCGATCCTGCACGCAAGAAAGAGTCCATGGAGAAATATTTGGGCCCGACTCAGCCACGGGAACATAACAACCGTTAGCATCAACTATCAAGTATTTATCTCTTACTCCTACGCGTCTAAAATTTATCGCATGCATGTAAATTGCATTATATGACTTCATGGTAGTGAAAGCTTCATCAGATACATTCTTATATGCAGTGTTATAAAACTCCCCAAGAACTAGGTAAAACCGAGTTGACATAATAAGAGGTTCAAAACATATGTAAAATTAGAACTATCCGAGAGAACTCGGGGAGAAATCCTTATCCAAAGCAGTGCTCCAAAATATTGTTATTTTTGCCGATTTCTCGTATGTTCTTACAAAGTTCTTATTTTTACCTCGCTGGGTTCTCCCTGATCTCGAGTTTGAGATCCTTGCTTATATGTTAGGAAATAGTGAGAAACATGTTAATGGTTACGCTTTTTCACCAAGTTTTATTTCCTTGGCGTTGTGGAAGCATAGAAGTTAATGAAGTGTGGAATTGCTAATTTTGGAAACTGATTGATGACTCTACATTTGTTTATTGCAGATGCACAGTTAAACAAAACCATCAGATTTTGATTCCTTCCTGTCAAAAGACCGGACAGCGATTTTGTACAAAATGTAAATATTAGATAGTGTAGTGAGTGAATGATTCAAAACAAAACAAAAAAATAGTGTAGTGAGTGAGTCTTGTAAATAAAAATGATACGATTTCTCCTATGTACAGTGCCTCCTGTTTCTTGAACCTACATAGATGTAAATTGCTTCTATTTGTTGTATATAGTTCAACTAATGTTGTGGAATCTAATTCGATATATGTAATTTAATTTTTTGAAATTCTATATCATAAAATAGTGCATTCTGCTTACAGTTCATATATAATAGATAGATCGTTACGAATTTCAATTTTACACAATTTTTTGATGAACAAGAATGAAATAGTAACACTGTCAGCATGAATATTACAACTGACAATCTCACTTATTACACAGGTCTCTGTTATTTCACTCATTATGTATATATTTCGATTCAAAAATTATAAAGAAAATTCTACAACAGAGGATAATATTTATATCATAACGAAACAAAACTACAGTTTTATGTATGGTAAAGAGAGAGATTCACCTAAAATCATCATCACTATCTACAGAGTCAGGGTACAATCTTTTCAGGGGCAGTCGATTTTGAAGAGATGGAGTCGACTTTGATGTTACATGCAGTGCAGCTTCGGTTTTGGGAGTTCTTGGTTTTGTTGGTGCCCTCTGTAAGGGCAGAGGAGGGGCAGAGAATGGCTTCTTTATGGGGTTTCTGTCAAATGGAAGAGATGGTTTTGGTTTCTGAAACTTTGACAATAGGAAAGGTTTCTGGTTCAGATTTTCTTTGAGACTGGACTTGGTGCTGTCAGTTCCTCCTGGTTTCTGAGTCTTTGGGTGTATTGATTCGATGGGCACGAGCTTCCCGTCGACTTGGTTTGTGAAAACAAAGGTTACCTGAAATGACGGGAAAATGTGAGTATCGAGACTCGAGTTCTATGGATAGATAATGCATGGAACGAACATGATTGAAACTAAGCAATCACAAGAACGCACTAATTTACGGATATATAATGCATGGGACGAACATGATTGAAATTAAGCAATCACAAGAACGCACTAATTTACGCTGTTCAGTACAGAATCACTAAGTAATCGGTTAGGTTACAGATAGATGATATTTCTAGCAGTGTTATAAAAATCTCCAACTAGTATGATTAATCACTGAATCATATCTTCTTTTAGTACATTAATCCTCGATTAATTACCTATTAGTCCCTAAAAGCCCTATCCGCCCAGCTAGCCTATCATTTTTAGAGCACTGATTTTTAGTACTACGTTGAACCTTAATGAGAATGAGAAACATAAAACTCTGATCTCATAGGAAGCCCAAAATAAGCCCAGACCAGGGGCCGCGCCTATTGATCACGATCAACGAAGGGGTTCAGACTAATTTAAGGCATATTCCACCAATATTAGTAAAACACGATCCACGGGGAGGCAATATTGATTGCATTAAGGATCACAACAGGCCCAAACTAATTGATACTGCGTTAAAACTCAAGTCATCTAAAAACTCAAACTGACTTGAAGTCTTAATATACTTGTCAAGTGGTCGATATACTATGGAGGGGTTCTGAAATTCAGTAAAGTTATCGTAATATTTAGTATCGTGTTTTTTATGCGCTTAAGAGAAATATAGTAGACAAAGATGATTTGAACGAAACTACTATGAACTAGTACGATAATACATGTTATTGGCATTACCTCATCACCAGCTGAAGCTTGGAAAATGGCATCAGGCACTGATGTTGGGAAGAAATGATGCCCCCAACTACCTAAATCTTCTTCCAGAGGTGCCCCGACCTGAATCAAAGATATACATCAGATCAGGTGATATGACAGAAAAAATCAGAATCTCAAACTCGGAGATATAGCAGAGACCAACCTGTTTTTCTGAGCTCTTTAACTTGTTCAAGCACCCAGTCATTTCTGCAAATCCACCTATATCTGTGGTGGTTTCTTGATCAGATTGAGGACTTCTATTTGACGATTTATCTACATCTTCTACTATTTCAGGCTCATCGTCACAATTTTGGCAACGGGCACAGTTCATATTCTCATGGATTTCAGACCTATTGCACAGATTTGGAAAATGATCATGTTAAAGGGAAGTAATGATTTGATGGCAAGCTTTAAAAAGAAAAGTTTGAATCCTACTGTAGAATTGCATCAAGGCCATGTTTTATGAATATCAAAAGTTAATTAGGCTTAAAGCCAATCCGTTTGGCCAAATCTCAGTAAATGATGCATGACTAAATAGTCAGCTAAGAAATAAATACCTGACGTTTTCATGAAATGAGAAAAGATCACGCAAGTCTTCGGTAGAAAGAAAATTCCCCTGGAAGAAAATAATGAATTCACTATAAGTTATGAACAAACACCAAAAACAAGTGAAATAAGCTTTCATAACAAGTACCTGTGCTGTACTGCTATCTGTTTGTTCCTGCTGAATAACTTTTTGAAGCCCTTCCTTTGACATCTGTCTCTGGTATACCTACAGAAACATCAGAATACTTTACCATACAAGAAAAACAAGGATAGTTACTATATTTACTCAAATCCAGCCACATCAAAAAACCTTTTCTTCAATTGTTCCGGTACTCAGAAATCTATAAATGTATACTCTCTTCTTTTGCCCATCCCTCCAGACTCTTGCAGCAGCCTAGTTTTAGGCAGAAAAGGTGAATATAATCAGAAAAGATATTCTAAAATAACAGTATATGAATATTGTTAGCCATGTTCCCATATATACGAGGAGAGTTTAGAAAGAAAATTTACTTGTTTATCGTTTGCAGGATTCCAATCAGGGTCAAATAAAATCAGTCTGTTTCCACCGATCAAATTAAGGCCGCAGCCACCAGCCTTGCTACTTAAGAGGAAAGCAAACTCGTCCTGTAAGGTGAATAATTGTGTGCATTATCATTACAGAAGTACGAATGAGTGATGTACATCATATATACAAATGAGAAAAGGCTGCAAACCTTTGATGGGTCGTTGAATTGGTTGACAAGCTTTTGTCTTTTGCTGATTGATGTAGTTCCGTCTAGTTTCAAGAACGGATATCTCCTTTCACGACACAATTGAGCAAAGAGTTCCAGTGTCTGAAACATAACCATTACTTTGTTTTATGAAAAGAAAATTAAAAGAAAGAACCTAAAAAAATTCTTTCAATCAGAGGAAATATAGCTGCTACTGAAGTTTATGCATCTACATAATAATTAGTATCATAACATGATTAAATTATGATGATGAGGTAACTAAATGGAGTTTGCTTACTCATTAAACTTTAATTAACAAAAATAAATGGATATCATGGATGCTATCAATGGAAATTTGACTGAAAGTATTAGAACTGGCTAAAGATTTTACGAAAATTACTTGAGTATAGTTTGAGACGAGCACAATTCGGTCATCAGTTCTCTGACGTAGATGTGCCAGTAACCGGGCTAAGACATGCATTTTCCCAGAGAGCTCAACCCAGGCCCCATCACCACCACTCCATGATCCAGATCTAACAAAACAAGAAATTAGAACCACTGATCTCGTTTGTTGAATACAGAACAGAATAGTAGAAATTAACATGACAAGAACTAATTACCTTCCAGAGAACATCTCTGGAGGGAAAAATCTAATACAGTCCTCAAATCCTGAAGTTCCTGGACTCCCATTTCGGATAGTATCATATATAAGCTGCATCATATGATATCTTTATGTTAGAACCCGATCCAGCACAAAAGTAAAGCTCTTAGGTGAGGTCCCGAGATGTATATCAAGTGTTGACAAGAAGCACATTCTTTCATGATAATTTCAAGTGTATTATACCTTTGGATGATTGCATAACTTTTTAAGAGCTGTAATATAAGCTAAAATCTTTGAATGCTTCATATCTTCATTAATAACTCGTTTTACCTGTGTTTGAGACAAATAATTAGTGAAGTGCCCAATAAGATCTTGTTATCATGACTGAGTATTGGATGCACGTGTCAGAAGATGCAGAGAAGTACATGAAAAAAGAGAGTACATTTTTGGAGTGTATGAAATGGTTATACAAGTCTTTCTGGAGAGGAGTTAACTTGCAACAAACAACTTCAACTATCTGCAACAGAAGTAAGAGACTTTACAAACAGACTGCTAAAATCAACTGCAGAAGCATAAAATGTGAAGATGAAGTCACTTTAAACAGTTATGAAACTGAGTAGAAATAAATGCTTAGAAACCTGTTCATGACAATTTTCAACCAAATAAAAAGACCACCTTGAAGTCCATTCAAGTACAAAATTCTGGACACTCATGATGGTGCAAATTTAGCATTAGGTAATGGATAACTAAAGATAATCAGGTGGTCTAAATATCGCTTTAGCATAAATTAATGCCAGTTACTTAGTCCAGAAATCTTATAACAGGACTAGAATAAATACAGCATCAAATATCATGTATATGCTTAGATAGTATTAGCAATCAACAGGAATTGATCATAGTAAATAAATCATTAAATCTGAATAGTATTAGCAATCAACAGGAATTGATCATGTATATGCTTAGATAAGTAATCTACCTTTGGTGGCAAGTGATTTGATAATAATGCATTTGTCCTCCTCAATATGAACTGCAAAATGTAGGTATATGTTGGATGTTAATCTAGGCATGATGGTGCATATTTGTATCAGCCAATAGTCATCCATTAGTAGCAAGGAAATATACATATTGGTCATAAGATATTTGTGACCCATGAAATGCTAATGTTGCTCTCAATCAGCTTAACTGTGACTTGTAGGGTTGTCAAGTAGAAGTTCTTACCTGATTTACTATAGCACTTAGTTCTGCAGATCGCTCAGTACCTAGCTTCTTCTCTTCTTCAGTTGCAGTGGGTTCTCTTCCACTGATGATCGGTCCCTTCATAATTCATATACATCAAATTATAATGCAATTGAAAATATCAGATCGGCGCATTCCAGTAAGAGAAAGAAAGGCAACCCAACAACATAATTACTGTTATGTTTCCAACCCAAAAGTCTAATCTATTAGGTGAAGGGGTTCCAACTAGTATGAACAAGTCTCAAAATCCACTAATAAATGATATTGGGATACTTTAACACTAGTCTCACCTGCAGGCCAAACAACATGGACTATGCACATAGACCAAAAATAAATGAAGAGGTAACACAACAGGCCACATGCCCAAAACAAACCAAGATGTGATAACATGTTAAGTTTCAAGCACAAAAGTCTAAGCTATTAGGCAGAGGGCCCAAACTATGGGAGCCAGTCTCCAACTCCACAATAATTAATGTGGGATATTGAATTGTCGATCCCTTTCATGTTGAATATCACATTATATATCACCCCCACTCATGAGAAAGAATCATACACAGAACTAGTGTAATCCAGACTGTACATGGGCATAAATCACTTCATCCTGTATGGATGTACTTGTATATAGCTCCTGAAACCAAGGAGGGAAAGCAGCATACTAGGAAGGGCACTGAAGTAGTCCTAATAAACTCACAACAATTCATTTCAACTGTCTGAAATTCATACGTAGCAGCAATTAACAGTGTTTAAAATGTAAGGAAATCAGCTCACCTCATAATAGCGGCGGAAATATGCAGCATCACCCAAGATTCCTGGATTAGTAAAGTTCACCATGGCAAAAAACTCTTCTAGATCATTCTGCAAGAACATTGAAGGATTGAGGATTTATGGAATAAAAATTCAATGTCACGGGAAATAGAATGATGTATAATTGACACATGCCTGCATTGGAGTTCCTGACAACAGTATACGGCGCTTGCATGAGAGCCCTGCCAATGCCTAGAAAATAGGAAATTTCTGTAACAAATCTCCAGAACAGAATCTATGGGAAAAGTTATAAAAACATTTCATCCAAACATCATACCCGATTTGTTAGTGTCTGGTCATTTTTCAGTCTGTGAGCCTCATCACATATGAGAAGCTCACAGGATTCACTTCGGCTAAATTTTGATGAATGCATCCGGAATGTCTCATAGGAAACAATTAGTACCTGGATAAGATTAAATTAGTGTATTTCCCAGATAGTGGCAAAAGGTTAAGGAGGTGTGTGAATATACCTTTACAGAGCTGCCCGGCCTTGTGAAACTGTCAATTCCGGAGACAACATCATCTCGAGTGCTTTCACAAAGAGCAATAAGCGGAACTCTTTCTCCAACCCACTTTTTGATTTCAGCCTCCCAATTACTTACTAGACTGGTAGGGGTCACAACAATGGCCTTTTTAACCATTGGCTTCCCGTCAAACCCTTGGCTAAGTAGAGTATACAGTAATGTAATTGATTGCAATGTCTTCCCAAGACTGTAATTGTAGTAAAGAAAAATCAGAAAGATATGCCCTAAATGGAAAACGAAGATTCAACTAGAATCACTGCAAATCACAATGTGGCAGGATACACCAGAAAAGATGAGGTTTTTACCCCATATCATCAGCCAAAATGCAACCAAATATATCTGCTGAGCTCAATAACCCTGAAACACATTCAAACATAAACTGAACCCCTTCCCTGCAATCAAAGTATAAGTATGGGGTTATCAATAAAAACTATGTTTGTTCACATGAAGAATATAGGGAGAATAGACTGAAGATAGAGTTTAAAAATGGAAAGACTGTGGAAAAAGATTAAGAGAGCTCAGAAAAAGAAAGGGATTAGTCATCCAGACCAGCCAAATTAATCAGTAATAAGAAAGAACATCCAAAAGAGAGAGTAATAAGTACTTTGGTGCTTGTTGACATACTAGTTCAAGCTCTTCCAGGTTAACAACAAAAGTAGAACCCTGGATTCAATCCCATGGATTGGATGCCTGATGGCTTTTCAATTCAAGAACCATATTTTAAGGAAAGGTACAGGAGTAAAAATAGTATACCACTTCAATAGATGTCTATACATCAATCTTGAAATCGGAAACTCAAATAAAAAACATGGATACCAAATTTCATATAGGGAGCAAACCTTTGATGAGGTCTGAGGAAGCGAACAAGCAAAGGATCCACTGATATTTGAACTGAATTACCAACCTCCTCTGGATTTTCAGTTTGCCACAACACCAAAGGTTCAACCCCAGGCGGCAGAGTCGCCTTCTCCTCTTCCTCCACATCTTTTGCAACATTAAACGGTACATTGAACCGGTCACTTATTGCAATAACTGTTGGTTTCGACGATCCCCATGGAACAAATCGTTTACGAGCCCAAAGGCGGCGAGCAAGCTTCTCGTTCTGGTCATCATAGCCATCAGAGGAAGGAGGCTTAAAAGGTTTTCTGCAAACAGCTGCAGCTTGTGATACCGAAAGAACTCGTGGAAGCAGGGACTGTCTCTTCACAACTAGATTGCCTCTGAAAAAACAATATTGATTCCAGTTTATCTTCAATCACCATACAAACTCCTGAATTGAAACCTTATATTCAACATTTCTCTCTTAAAATCAGAAAAATCTGCTAAGACACTCGAATCCACCTAAAACTGCATTTGAATTCCAACAAAATGAACGCGCCCACATACACAAATCGAAACCTATTTCCACAAATCGACCAAATAGCAAACTCTAGACTGAAACAGTAATGGCTTCCTCAATACTCTTCGCGCTAAATCAACGAATTCCAACAAAATGAAGGCATGACCTCGAAGTTCGAAGAATCTGAACGCACTCACACACACAAATTGAAACATATCTTCACAAATCGACCAAACAACCCAAACAACAAACCCTAGACTGAAACAGTAATGGCTTCCTCAATACGCTTCGTGCCAAATCAACGAATTAGCAAAAGCAAGAGCTCTAGAAAGCCACAAACCAACCTCACGAGAGCGTCGACGTTCTTCGACTTCCTTTCGCGATCGGACGGTGGAGGATCCGCCGCCGGTTGTTCGTCTCCGCCGTCGATCTCTATGTCGTCGCCGGAATCGGCGGTGTACTCGTCGCCGGAGTCGCTGGGATCGGAGGCTGAGAGCTCCTGGTCGGATTCGCCGGAGTCGCCTTCCATGGAGCTTTTCGCCGCTGGCGAGTGACGACTCACTGAGTCACTGTGAGCGAATTCCGGAGACAGCGAGTCGTCGCTAACAATACATTGAAATTGAAAATAAAAAATGGCGCTAATTGTAGGCGGGTTTTTAATTTATGGTCTGTTTGGGTACGCGGGATGAACTCGCTTGGCGTGGGTCTGGATTGTATTCCAGACCTGTTCAGGACCAAACCAAACATTATATTGAGAGTCATTCCAACTCATATCTGGCTCAAGAAATTATACATAATATAATTCACCTACGATTAGGGGTGGGCACGGTTCCAGAACCGTACCGAATCTGACCTTTCGGTCCTTCAATAATTGAAACCGTAGATCGCCATATAAGAAATTTATCTAATTTTTACTGTAGTTCTTTGGTTCGGTTTTCGATTTTACCTGATTGAAACTGGTTAATTTTCCATTTTTAATTTTAGCTCGATTTATAGACTAAATTAGAGCATGGTTTACGTGATCAAAAACATTAAATTTACAATTATAAAATATACCAACGAAAATCAAATATTAAAATTTAATCATTACTATTCAATCGAAATATAAAGTTTTTCAAACAAAATAACAATATTATATAAATAACATACATGGGTGGACAAGAGGTGAACACTGACGACACGAGCCGGTCTAATTTTTACTGGTTAACTAACGGTTCTGAGATTTGAGAGAATCAGAACCAAACTGAAACTAAAGAGTTCTCTTAAGTTCAAAATCAAAATCCTCATTCCATCCGATGACGCTCTCTCACTATGGATGGAGAGGGAAAGAAATTTCCAAATAACCTGTAATATCCCTAAGCTAAGGTTTCGTTCTCTTGATTAGTCTTCTTAATCAATGGGTTAAAACCCAAAATCAAAGAATCGCAAACACAACGTAGGCGCTTATAACAGTTAAGCGCCAAAGCCAACCCCAGTCCTTAGTGATGAACTCCATAAGGCGACGATTTGTATTTTGAATCCTCATCGGAATCGGAATTCTCGTCCAAGTTGGACAGCGGACCCAATGCCAAGTGATTGGCTAACCGTGCCTGGAAGCGCTAATGCTATTGTAGCGGTTCCTTAGCCTCCATTCAATTATTTAAGTCCTCCATTCTCTCTTTTGTTATCAGCCACAGTTCTAGTTTTTTAGTTCCAAATCCGATTTGGTTATTGGTTTGGGATTCAGTTTCGGGTCCAAAGTATCCACCTTTACTATAATTGACCAAAATATTATATTTACAAAATAATTTATAAACATCTCAAGTTTCTATACCTATACTTTTAGTAGGTGAATGGTACATATATACATGGTAAAATGTTTCCAATCCAATGATGACCCGATAATTCTGATCTGATCTTGGTGGGGTTAGGATCAAAAACTTGCTCAGTCAATTCAAATATTTATAGTAACCGATCTAGCCCTTAATTAGTATGGGGGCTCATTCAGCTACAAACGGCTGTAGAACGTCCAAACGTTTTACAGTCGTTGGTTCAGTGCGGATCTAGAAGCGCGTTGTCTCAGCGTACGACACGTGGCAGCAATGTTCTATAGCGCACACTTAAAAGTTTTGCGGGTCCATCACATTCTACAACTTTGCACTACACGTTCTACATGGTTCTACAACATTGCACTACATGTTCTACAGGGTTCTTCAGTTTTGCCCGGGTCCATCATGTTCTACAACTTTGTACTACACGTTCTACATGGTTCTACAACATTGCACTACACGTTCTACAGTTCGGACGTTTTGACACCCATATTTGGTTTGTAGCGAATTTCGTCTCAATTAGTTAGTTTTATCACATCTAATTTGTATTTGAATTTTGATTAGTTTTCAAATATTGGTAACAGATGGTATATATAATTTATCATGTGTATGATTTGTATTTGAAACACAGTCAATGTATTACAGTTTTAGTAACTGATCAAGCAGGATCATATGTTTATCATGTGTGATTTGCCGTTGAAATTCGTTCAAATCTTTTAAAGTTTTGGTAACCGGTCGAGTCTTGAATATGATTTGTTTCCAAATACGGGAAAGTTAATTATCGTACAAATATAGATACACACAAATCAATAACTTGATACATCATCAATTAGCAATATTGTGAGTGCAAAAGCAAAATGATGTCGAATAATCAGGCAATTCTAGTTCTGTAAGTTTTTCACATATTAGTTGTTAATAATGTTCACTTGCTGTTTTACGAAAAGAGTTCACATCCACGTCCCCAAGAGGACACCACAACGATTTGAGTCTCACATTATTAAAGGAGGGGTCTGAGTTTCAAACCCCGTTATAAAACAGTGTGGGGATGACAATTTGGTTTGCACGGGTTGATAGGTTTATATGTGAAGAGTGTGGGGATGACAATTTGGTTTGCACGGGTTGATAGGTTTATATGTGGCTCTCAAGTTCCATGTCGCATAGTAATTATCTTGATTGGATAGTCTTGATCTTCTGGCGGGTAAGATATGGAATCATGATTTAGAAGTCATGAAAATGAAGATAAAATCAAGAAATATAAAAAAAAAATAATAATGACCAAATGTCTTCGTTACTTTGTTCCATAGCTTCCCTATGCTTTCTGGACTTAAGTCACGGGCATTGTCACGGCATGTGACACATCGGTATCCTGGACCGTGGCATGTCTCATGACATGCGCCGAGACGAGGCTTTTCAGCTCCAAGTTTTGACCTTTCTCTAACTCGATCCATTTCGAGTCCAAAATAAGCTTATAACACACACTCCCACATTAAACCACCACATAACTACTCGAGACATCAAAAGGAATAAAAGCACCCTATTTTATCAGAAATTCGAGGAACAAGAGTATTCTTAGGTGCTCCTCCTAGTCTTTTGGGTTAAATATGTGGGTTTTAATGTGTAAATGCAGGCTTCCTTGATTGCTCACCCTAAATAAGACTCGGTTCTCCCAAACACGTATAAGGTCATACTCTACAATCTACATGCATGGTCCATGTATACATTCAACATCTTAAATCATCAAGTTGAGCTGCACGATTAAAATGTCAACCTTTATTGATTGAGCATAATTTTTCATTTAATATACATAAAATTTTCAGTTGCCTTGAATTAACAGTTGCCTTGAATGTTTAAATCTAAAGTGTGTTCTTCTACCAATATCTGTTTTTTTAGAACAATGATCATAAAATGGTTGAATCATGTAAACTAAAACTATTATAGTAATAATTTATAACATATTATGATATTAATAGCAGCTGATCATATGTATCTTGGCTGCGCACGTGTTTCTTGTCTTCCTTAATTTTTTTTTAATTTCAAATTGCACAATCAAAACCGCACGTGCTGTATTGTATGTTCCCGCCACCAACCGATTTGAGTTCCCACTTAATGTACTCACTCAAATCCTCGGATTTCACAAAAAATCTAATACGATACGTGATTTCGATTAATACCATGTTTATCTAATTCAACACGTGATTTCGATTGATACCACGTTTAATTTAACTACACCAACACTTTCTACGAATTGATTCCACCAAAATCACAGGCTTCTCCGCTTCCGGAGCCCGACGAGTCGCCGCCGCCAGCGAAGTCCATCGTCATCATCATCAACCACTCTTGAAACTCAATTTCCTCAATTTCCGAATCGAAATCGAAATTCCTCTGTTCCTCCGCCTTGTGATCGGAATCGGGGATTCGGGTGAGTGATTCGTCGGGAATTGGGAAGTTGAGCTTGGCCCGGGGCCCGCGGAACTCGAGGGCGGCCCTGTCGTA
>JAYMTP010000197.1:0-41744 GCA_036897365.1 Geranium brycei
TTTGGGGCCTTTTTTGGTTAGGGGCCTTAAGCGTTGGCTTCACTCGCTTAATGGTAGGGACGCCCCTGCGTGCGGCAACAGAGAGCTCTGTTGGGTGGAGAGATGAGTGAAAGAGACGATGAAAATGTGAGATTATTAGGGTTAGGTCAAATTTACTTTCATGTCCTTTTAAATCTTGATTCAAGATAGATTAAGGTTAGGATATTATAGTAATTCAAATTACAATATTTTTTAAGTCAATAGATAATAATGTTTTTAATTAGGTGTTGTAAATATATTGATTAAAATCTTAATTTTAGTTTGCAAAATCTAATAAAATATTACCATTTGCATATAAAAATATTTTTTAAAATTTTCATATTAATTTTTTAAATATTATTGTAATAATTTATTAATTAATTATAATAACAAAAATGAATAAAAATGAAATATGTAAAATTATTTTTTTCTTCATTAAGATAATGACAAATAGTATTTGATGTAACAAATATGAATATTATTAGAAATTGGATTTTAGTTGGATGAGATGTGGACTTGATTTTTTCTAATGATTAGTTGATAAGTTGCATTTTTGCACGTAGGAAATGTTCTTACATACTTTATGGACAGTCCGGGCCTGAATTCGTGACAATATTATTAAATGCATCAATATTGAACAAAATAGTACATTGGGCACCAAGTAAAAACTTTGGATATGAAAAATATTAATTTTCTTTGAGTGATCATGCCTCAAACTCACTATAATTAGTGTGATGCTGAACTTTAGGAGTGTCTCCTTGAAGACAAACAATGTATTTTTTTTAATAAATCAAATTTCTATTATTGATCAGTCAAAACCATTAAAGTGAATTATAGGGTTGAGTTTGATGGAAACTAACACAATAAAGATGTGGTGTCTGTTGGGCCTTGATTGGGCCGTTACGTACTTTCACATATTGGGCTTAGATATTATATAGGCCATGGAAATATTCCAAACACGACCCAATAATGTAACAACAGTCTGTTATAGTCAATTGTCAGACCTGGACAAAAATTTGAAGTAGGGCTCGAGGAGAAGCAAGCAAAAAATTGCAAAATCAATCTCATTAATTAATTAATTAATAAATATAAGTTGAAACTTACCCATGATGTGGGTTACATTGATAAAAGAAGAGATAGAGTATTTTAGGGTTAGAGATGAGAGAATTGGCAGAGGAGAATAAGATTTGAGGGAGAGGGAATTTAGAGAGAGCATGTCCGGCCTTTTCATAAGGCAAGAGAAGCAATCCTATTGTTGTGTTTTTTTTTTGGGTATAATACTACTCCAAAAGGTTTTTTTTTTTTGTTTCAATACTAAATCCAGCAAAATTCTGGTGTTAGAAATGTGTTTTTTTTTATAAAACCAATATTTTTTTCTCCTTGGTCTACACTTATAGGGACTCTTATGTTACTTTACTGGATTTAAAACACATACTAGTCCTCCTCAACCGTCAGTTCCCACACTATCTCTTCCATCTGCGTCAGATTTCGACGAGGAATGATTTACACGAGTCGTTATCCACATGCTACCACGCTCCCTCCGATTGATCATGGTCCAGATGAAGTCTCTTTTGCACTTCTTGATCTCGACCTTACCGAGGTCCTAGTATACATCCTTGAGGATAACGAGGATATGAAGGACCCAATAGATAGTTGTGACTTACCTGCAGAGGTAGTGGTTCCCCTTTGTCGATTCATACGATATTCAATACTGCCAGATCGGTATGAGTATCACCCTCTACTTCTTTTTTTGCTACTACCTTATCCGCTATTGAGATTCCCTCAAGATATTTAAAGGCAGGCCAGTTGGATTGTTGGACTCAAGCAATACAAGAGGAACTTTGAGCACTGGAGTTGAACCAGACTTGGGATATGTCTAGTGTCCCCTTAGTGTTACTCCCATCGGATGCAAATGTGTCTAGTCGGTTAAAATTCGAGCGGATGAGAGCATTGAATGGTACAAAACCTGGGTAGTGACCTTGGGAAATAGGTAGGAGTATGGTGTCAACTATGAGGCGATGTTTGTGCCAGTGGCGAAGATGATGACGATTCATAATGTATTAGCCATTACAACTTCCTAAGGATAGACATTGAGCTAAATAAATGTTAAGAATGCCTTTTTGCATGATGATTTAAAAGATAACATATACATGAAGGTACCACATGTAATTTTTCCTGCCCCAACCTCTAAGATTTGCCAACTCTGGCGATCTCTCTATAGATTGTAACATGCACCTCGCGAATGGTATGAGAAATTTCAGGTATGCATTACAAGATTTCTCTTTCCTGCCCAACAAGCATGATACTTTCATGTTCCTTCGTCACTCATCTGAAGGAGTTATCATTCTTCTGGTGTATGTGGACGACATTGTTGTCACATACACAAATAACCAATTGATTGTCTAGTTAAAGCGTCATCTTCACAACTCGTTCCATGTGAACAATCTTGGGCCGCTCACACTTTCTTGGTCTAGAGGTTCACACAGGCTCGCCAGAAATCTTTCTTAATTAGACAAATATGCCAATGATCTACTTAACTCTTTAGACATTCGAGGCATTTCCCCAGTTGACACCCGATGGAGTTGAATCTTAAGTTGCACAAAGAGGAAGATGATCTCCTCCCTGATCCGACGGTGTATCCTCAGCTGGTGGGCAGCTTAGTCTATATGACTATTAGTCGACCAAACTTGTCCTTTGTAGTTCAACATGTTAACCAATTTCTCCAGTCTCCTCGACACCTCTATATGGCCATTGTGCGACGTATTATGCGTTACCTGTTGGGTACTGTTACCAAGAGAATTTATTTTCCCTCCGACACCTCACTCTGTCTCTCCGCATATAGTGATGTAGATTGGGCAGACTGTACAAACACTTGACGCTTTACAACTGGTTGGTATATATTTTGGGGCCCTGCTATAATTTCTTGAAAGTGTAAAAAGTAGGACCGCATCTCCAAATTCTCTATGGAAGCCGAATATCGGGTCATGTCCCAAGCATGTTCGGAGATCATTTGGTTGTGTGGTTTAATATCATAATTGTGATTCTTATCCCTTGGAGCTACTCCTCTCCATGTTGATAATATTAGTGTCATTCACATCACAACGAATCTTGTCTATCATGAATGCGCCAAGCATATCGAAGTAGATTTCCACTTCATTCGTGATGCATGTGACTCTCATGTGTTGTCACTTCGTCATCATCCGTCGAATCTCCAGATAGCAAACATTTTCACTAAGGCTCTCCCTCGCCACATACATCAGTTTCTTGGAGGCATATTCATGTTGGTTGATCAACCCACATCAATTTGAGGGGGTGTTAATTCTATAGGCACAAGTACATAACAACCCACTTAGTCCATTGATGATAAAAACCTAATGTATTCTTGTACCTTATAAATAGTGGCCTCATGTAATAGTTTATTTATCAAATACAATACAAAACTTTTAAGATTGTCATGTTCTTTTAGACCCGACACATATTGGGTGAGTTCAAAATGTCAGACAGACCTAGACTCGACTCATGAACCCCCCTATAGTGAATATTCAAAGCACTTATCAAAACACAATTGTAACTTAACAGTAGTTTTAATTAAAAAGTTAACTCTTTTATTCAGTAAATTTAACTAAACTTAACAAAATTGAATCATACAATTATAAATTAAAAATGTAAAAAACTTGAACGACTATTATTTTTATTTTAGGGGAAATTTTGTCATTTAAAAAATATATACATTTTACATGAAAAAAAAGTTTACAACAGCCTCTTTCCTCTTACAAAAGTGTCACTACATGACAATCTTTTGCCATTAATCCTATTTTTAACGAAGACTCCACACAAAATTTGGACAGTATATTACAATGGATTCCTCCCCAATTCATCCATAATATCTCTATGGAATTGTGCTTGCAAAATTGAAGAGGTATCCCTGTGAAAAGATTACAAATCACCTTCTCTGGAAATAGTGGCAAGTAGCTCCCTTGCTGTCCAAGTTACTAGAGCTAGCTTTCTTAGAGGTTCCATAATCTCCTCTGACACTTGGATTAGCTGGTCCCTACATTCTGCAATACACATGACAGAATCAACAATCAGATTCATATAAAGAGATTTATAGCATGAAAAAGAATGTATTTGTATGCCAACCTGGGAATTTGATCAAGTTTCGAAGCGATATTGAAGCAAGAACCTTATGCTCAACATGTTCGCCGTTTTCCAGGCTTTCTTTCAATTGGGGGATGAGGGTTGGGAAGGCTGAGGGCTGGAGATCGGCGTCGGGTATTGAAGAGAGGGTACTGGTCAGCCATGCCACGGTTGTTAAACAGACTTTCGTCAATGTCAAGTTTCCACAACCTATGCACTTTGAGATGGTCTCAAGAAATGGCCTCTTTCCACAACTGGATAGAGATAACGATACTTTCACTAACCATTCTTCATTAGTTTGTCCTTCATTATCCTGCATTTGGCATAATGGAAATAAGAAGAAAAATCTATATGTGAATGGAGCACCAAGCTAAAGCATACCAGTAGAGAAGTGCCGTCAACTTGTAAATCATCTTCTTCGTTATTTACGGAGTTTACTTCACAACCGCCATCAAATCCTGCTTGCTTTAGGATCCAACTCTCAGTCAATAGTTCTCCAGAGATAGAAAACCGTCCTCCCAATACTAGGAGTGCTTTGCAACAACTTTCTCGAACCTTCTCATTTGTTAGACTGCTCTCAAGAGCCAATGCAAAAGTATCAACTGCCTCAGCTCTATATATGCTGCACTTTTGAGGTTCCACCTGCAAAACATGGTTCTCTCATCAAACATGTTCATACGCACGTGAGACACAATATTTGTGTGACAATTTCATTAACTCTCCAGAATTACAATATAAATGATGCTGATTTCATTAATCCGTGCTGAGGTAATCACATAATCTAATTCAATACGGCAGTGCTGAAAAGAGAAAAATAAAAGGCAGGGAGAGGTAAGATAAGAAAAATCACTTTCTAAGTGATAGATTGTGAAATGTTACAAGTCTGTAACTAACAGCCCCACAAATTAGCTCACAAAATAAGTCACATAGTTGATGTAGAGAATAATTAGTATAACTGATGTTGATTCTCTGTATTGTGTACATTATATTTCCTATCAGGGCTCCCTATTCTACCTGTAAATATGCAGCCTCTGAATATAATAAAAACTTGACTCCTAAATTTTATGACTTACCAGAAGATCTAAATGCAAGAGAAGTGCAGCAAGTAGGGGTCTCTGCTCGTGTGGAGAGTTCTGGAGATGTGACAACAAAACATGCAACATATTTACTCTCTGTTCATTCTGCAAGCCGCTTAAATATGATGTAAGATCTTTCCTCCTGTAATAATGAAGGCGAGAGTACATGATTAATACTGGTCATATCACTACCAGCTAAAATTACTGGTCATATCACTACCAGCTAAAATTACAATGTTGGCTTATCACGTAAATATGTTTCTTTTTTTAAGATTCTAGTGATCTAATTGTTTCGACTACTCGCTGCGTATCTCTGTTAACTGTAATTTAAGAAATATAGTGCTACCAAAATGGATTTCACAAAAAGATTAGTTTTAGGCTGCATTTGCACCTCGTTGAGCAAAACGCTAACGAGGCCTTTTGCTGATAATGGTTGGGGCAGCATTATAGACAGCCAAGGAAGCAACCAAACAGTTTGGCAACATTCATTTACATATTTACGTCCACGTACCTGTTCAGGCAAATCAGTAATAGCACTGCGCTACTTCTTGTTTTAACTTGATGGCTATGGATTAGCTCGAGAAGACACTGTTTATTGATATTTGCTGCTACTTGGCTTCTAGAACTTGCATCTGCTTCAATACAAGAGGACAAAAGTGCGGATATGCGTGTTCTCTCTTCCAAGCTTCCATGCTCGAACATTTGAATGAGTAACTGCAGGCCTCCAAGAGAGATTACATGTTTGACATTTGCTATTGTTTCCTTCTTGCCAAAAGCCATGAGAAGCTGCTCTAAGATGACAATCATTGGTTCACCCCCTTGGCTGGAACCCGCGCTCCTTGCAGCCTGAGACACAAAAGCCAACAGATGCCTACACCGTTCTGTTTTCCAACTATCAACCACGCGCTTCAGAACAAAGTTGGTAAGTGGCACGGTTGAATGTTCCAGAAAATGTCCCGTCACTGGGCATGTTCCATGTCCCTGATCAAACCATTGCCCGATAGCGACACGCTCAAATGTTTGGCCGGTCTCTAGGGTGACCGGGTCTGCAAACAACCTTCCAGTCAGAGGACAAATGAAGTCTTGGGGGATG
Organism: Geranium brycei; assembly: GCA_036897365.1. Taxonomy (NCBI): domain Eukaryota; kingdom Viridiplantae; phylum Streptophyta; class Magnoliopsida; order Geraniales; family Geraniaceae; genus Geranium; species Geranium brycei. The sequence continues at coordinate 6,325 of JAYMTP010000197.1, forward strand.
CTAGAGAAGTAGGATGCTCCGTCCAAGTATTCATAACATCCATTTGACCCTGCAATCGGAATCTGCAATTATGAGCAACAACTTCCGATGTTCAATGTAAACATAGATCTTCCTAATGTTTTTTCCTTTCACGCACCTTCAAGAGAGGGATTTGTTTTGCTTGACTGCACATAAAAGACAGCTAATCAGAGAACGATTCACCATAATCCAATTATTTATCATGCCATTGAAAATAAGAGCATTCAGTACATGATCAAAAGGTTCAGGAATGGGTTCCTCACTGCATTGTTCACTTCTCTGCTGTTCAAAAACTGATTTTGCTAAACTCCGGAGCGCAAGCTCATTTGCTTTTGTATCTGGAGATGCATGCATGATATGTGTATTTTCTCTGGTTTCTTGAAATATTTTAGCATTACCAACTTCATCATCAAGATCACTTTCAAGTGGGACACTCACACCATGCAACCTCCATTCTTCCTCTTCTGTCAACAATACTTCACCTCCCTATAAAATTTAGGGCAGTAAAAAAGAAGAAATAATAGTAAATTCAGTAAGTTCTATTTCCGTATGCATCGTTGAAGTGATGTATGTACAACTGTAAGATTGTGGCTCGTATCTTGAGCTACATAAACTATCACATGATCTCAAAATGCAAGCCTTGGAGTTTGTATATATGCGTAGGAGGAAGTCATATAAATTATAACCTATGTACACAAACATGTATGAGTGTGACTCTGCCCCAGAGAGAAACATGGTCAATAGAACATATCTTTTAAATAACTTCTAAAGTACTGCATATGATCAATTCTGAAACGGGTGCAAGTTATATCAAATTTAATGTCATCAATGATGAGAGAAGCACCTTATAGTCAATCTTGAAAGCCTCAAAGAGTGAATAGATACAACATGAGTGGGCCTACCTCAAGCTTTATAATACGTGGAAATATTTTTAGAGTCACACTAACAAGAGCCTAAGAGGACCTAAATGGGAAAAATAAGATGATAATAATAGTGCAGATATCATAGCCAGAAGCAAATGTCAATGAGACAACTGAAACTACAGCAACATGCAATAAGAAAATGGAAAAACTGAAATGGCCGTGAAACTGCAATTAGCTATTATGGCCAAAAGGAACACTCATAAGTTCCAAGATGCAAGGTAAAGAACTGCAACCCCTAAAATCAAGAGTTACGTTGGTATGATGACAAATATTAAACAATGGGTAGAGCAGCCTATTGCAAAAGAATGATGTAAGATAATGTTGCAAACTATTATTCATGAAAAATAATTGCACAATTACTTACACGAAGGATCATATCGTCAGTATCTTGATCCAAAATTTTAATTGTTTCCGAAGAGTAAGGTAATGTTTGCTTAACTTCAGCAGTACAACCACCCGAGCTTCCAACAAAATTATCTGCCTCCCAATCATCTTCAGCTTCATCAACTCCAGGTTTACTTGAGCGGCTAAAAACAACGTCATATAGTTTTTTACTGACCATTGGCTTAGGTGAGTAGGGAGCAGCTGGACTACCAAGCTCGGAAGAATGACCAGATGAACCCACATGCTGAACTCCTTGAACAGATATGGAAGGAATGTGGATTGAAGGAATAGAAGGAGCTTCAACTCCTTCTGTAAGCCAATCCTTGTAGTAAACAGCAAACTGGTAAGTACCAGAATCTAGAATTTGATTGTACACTTTGTTTAGAAGTGTCAGTTTCCTCGGTTTGGTTTGCGTATCTGGCAGATACTCAGCTTCCTGGTCATACCAGACCTTCAAATGTGAAAGATGCGGAAAAAATAGATGATCCCACAAGTCAGGCAACAGAAGTGTTCTGGCCTGAGATGGCGAATCACAGAAAACTTGCAGAACGTGCTTAGCCGAAATCCTGTCTTTCCTCTGTAGCTTATATATCACGCTAAGGTAGAGATGAGCACACGCCGACAACTTGGAATTCGGAATGCCAGATGTGAACCCATTCTTTAATTCATTCAAATTCAGACCTGTTATCACACTGAGCTGCAATGAAGCTTTTTTAAGATCTCTATCACTCGTGGACTCCTCGGCAGCTTTCTCCACTATTTCTATTGCTTGCTCGAGGTTGGCAATGGCTGTGCTCTCAGAATTCTGATCTTCCTCAGGTTCAACAAAATTAAGAGAAGAGAAAGAATTGTGATGGAGGGTTGCCCGAAAATCCTCATCTTTGAGAAAACGTTTAATATAACCACATAGGATAGAGACCATGGCTTTGATGGCAACTTTGTCCAGATCAAGTTCGTCAACTGCCTCTACGATATCGTCACGCTTTTGAGTCCGGTTACCTCCAAAGCTTCTGTTGTTGGGTCTATTATAAGAGGTCTCCGGCTGTTTCGTGCTTTTCCTATTATCATTAAAACTAGCATGTCGAGGTATGTGTTTGGTAGAAGTATTGCTGAGCCTACGAGCCAACTCAGTGTCCTTCCTTGAACTCGAACTCTCTTTGTGCATCGCCTTCTCCTCAACCCCATCAGAATAGGTGTCATTGGAATATATATCCTTATATCTTCCATCCTCTTGCGAGCCAACCTCAACTATCTCATTTCCTGGAAGAGAATTTACATCATAAGAAGCTGTCCGTTTATACCTCTCCCTGGAAGGCCCGTCTTTATTGTCTCTTCTACCCAGAGAAGTACCGGCTCTTGGCAATTGGTTCCGAGTCACATTAGACCTTGTCCTCCCTGTCCTGGCCGACTGACGCTGATCTTGCACAGGGTAAAGAGGCTTACTCGCAGGGTCTGACCGAAAAGAAGCTCTTGCCCGCATCATCGTTTTTGTTCCTCTAAACCCTTCCTCCGCGAGGAGCTCCTCCAAAGACGACGCCATCTTTGGAGAAGAAAGAATGTTAAAAAATGATGTGAACACCATCAATCACAAGAAAATATAAATGCAGAAATGTCCATCTCCTACTTATGTCAAATTCAGACATTTGCCTCCAAATTGTTATCCATAGTAAGTAACAAATAAATCTAGGATTGAAGCTAATTTCAACTGGGAGCAAATCTGCTTTTAAATTAGCCTGGAGAGTATGTGCACATAATTGTAACTTGAAATGGAACTAATACTTGATTTATCAACTCAACTCAACACTGAATAGCTCAAACAACCAAATATACAATAGAACCAAAGGTTGGTTGTTGATAGAAATAAAATTGATAAAAGGGCAAGAGAGTACCTGAAATATGAGAGAGCAAGCAAAAATGGGAGATTGGGGGAAGAAGGAGGGAGGAGGAATCTACCGTAAATGATAGATGGGCATGTCCTTAAACAAATAGACAGACAACCAACGGAACAAGGAAATGGTTAGAAAAGGACCAACAAGAAGAAGCTGACCAACTGAAACACAAACGACGAACCAAAGATGACAAAATATAAACAGAGACCAATTCAATATTGTAATTGGAGTGACACCTTCTTCTTTTAAACTGCCGTCCGTGCTGAACAAATGCCAAATGGACCGTTTCATTTTCATTTCTTAAATTGACACTCTATGATACAAACATGCGACGTTTCTTCGGACAACTATTACAGAATATATATCCTATTTTATTGGGGACGTGATCAGTGGTTGGATTTGCACATAGACGGCAGAGAATGAGTTTCAGAAATCAATGGCAAAGCACAGTAAATACGACACTGGGTACAAGTAGAAGAAGCCCTAAAACCCATCCCTCACGAATTTGCCCTAAAAATTGTATTGTATTGTGTTGTGTTTTATATTTATCTTTCCTAATTTCAATACATATTTTGATCATTAATTTGTTTTTATACTAAACAAAATTAAAGTTACAAATTGTCTTTCATTAGTTGTGATGAGAATTGTAAGTGAGTCAATTCTTCCTTAAACGAGTTAAATTAAAATTAGTGAGTCAAATTAGTGTCCATTTCGATATGAATTCAGGTTAGAATATCTTTTCTCGAGACAAACTTGAGCTTAGTTAGTTTTTTCGACCTATATACTCGAGGTTAATTAGACAACCTCATTGAAACTCGAGTCGAGTCCAAACAAATATGAATTAGATTAGATTTGCCTCGTTTACACCTATAAATGTGAATTTTGCATACGAGCTCATTGTACGTTCACACCAAAGTATTTTAAATACCCATAAATGAACTTTGTTGAATTTTGGCACATATTCAGGAGCTTTGATCCAATGTGGAGTTTCTTTATTCTCTCATTACAGCTATATTTTCTTCTCCACGCAGTTGAATTGTTCATGTCTTTTGTACAAATGACTTTGTGGCAATGCTGAAATTGAGCTTATACTTTTCTATTGTAGGTTTACCAAAAGTTGATCTTTATTTCTGAATACAAAATTTTCTTACTGATTTTGAGGTATATTTTGTTATCAAGTTAATCATAATTTGATTTTTCCTCATTTTTCTTTTACAGCATAGGCCCAACATATAAAATTTGATACAAGCCAAACCTAGAAAATTAGTTATAAAGCATACAAATGTTTAATCATTTCCATTCTATCTATTCTCCTTCATTATATTTACATTCTACATTAAGGTTTTCAAAAATTAAAACCATATGCACATTTGTGGCCAGGTTTTGTAGAAACTTAAGCAGGTCGTAAATGATGAATTCTATTGTACCAAACGGAGTGTAAAATCATGTGAAACAAATCATACTTCACCGGCTTAACATTCCAAAGAAAATGCTTTTGTATGTGTTTCACCCTCTTGTGCATCTCAATGTACCTCTCCTCCGAGACACTCATCAGCACATTCTTCAAGTTCGGAATATCCTTTTCTTTGACAAAGAGGGCAAATGATTCCCAATTCAGGATCTCCAAGAACGGGGGGACGAAGTTGTCTGATATGATAACGGGAACACACTCAAAGAATATAGCTTCCACGACCCGCGGGCTATTGACTTCTAACCCTTTTGCGCAAATGCAATACTTGCTCGTTTTCATGTGTTGAATGTAGTTTTTATTGCCTCTTACGCGAGGCATCGGGCCAGAGATTTTCATGTCAGGGTCTCTGTCTTGCCAGTAGTTTGAGAGAATCGGCCTAACGGACCCATGCAAGTTTCCTGAAAAGAAAGCTAGGATAGGCCTTTGTGAAGGAATGTTGCCTCCAAGATCTTTGAGAGGATTTATAGCCGAGCGTACATATGTTTCAGGAAGAGATACATCTTTTCCTATGGTGAATCCCACCTTTATATCTGCGTTGCATAGCGCTCGGATGCACTTCACCATACGCCCTCTAGTCTCAGTTGGTGCCTGAAAGACGTTTACAATCTCTTGGTCACAAGTACAAAAAGGATGATCCATTCTCACACAAAAATAGCTTGGATCATAAGTCTTTTATAGAAACCAATCTGAAGTCATTCATGTTATATACACATTAGAGCGCACTCTTGACCCAAAAGACTAGCCTAGTGGGTCTTGAGTCTAATGTGTATATAACATCTATTTTCATCTCATACACTTTCAATGTGGAACTTTGTGTCAAGTGTGGATTTCAACAGTTTATATATGTGATTTGGCTCTAAATTTACACCAAAGTCACAACTACATGTTGGAGTCAATGCAAGTTAAAATAATGGTGACAAGCAACAATATACATATGTACAACTTGAAAGGCCTTACCCAATCATGGCAAGCAGCAAGGAAATGATCAGCTCCGTCAGTTCTGTTCCAGAAATCATATTTTGCAGCAATCATGTCCGTATAGTTTTTCATGTACTGAACAAGGTTGTCCCTTTTGTGTGAATTGCGCTTGTAAAGTGCTAGTTGCAGCAGTCGAGAACTAAAAGGAATATAAAACAAGTGAGCTTTGTTAGGATCTTTAGTAACAAAATGTTCATTTTCTTCCAACAGTTTCATGAACCACCCCTCGGATGCATATATTCCCTCCAACAACGGCTCGTGGAAGATAGGCTTTTCCCCTTCCTCGTAGATGTAGATTTTGAGAATGCTCTCCATTAATTCATAACTCCTGTATAAGTTAACATAACAATTTACGAGTCCTTACACTACACAATAATAGCATAAACAGTGTAAACGACGCAACCAAAGGAAATTTAGCGTACCTTTGAAACATGGAAACGTCATGATAAAGAGGTGCATAAAGTTCTGTACAATTCCCCTTTGGAGCAGTTTCAATATATGATTGAGCAGATGCTAGTTCTTGGTCAGCTACTGATGACCATTTTGGTGTCTGTAATGAAAATAAAAGGTTAATAAGTTTATCCGTATAAAAACTATTGGACAAGCAATAATATTGAAGTAAGCTCATACCGTTGATACGTCAACCTGCGAAGGATGATTATGCATCAACACGCTATTCATCTCGGATATTGACAATGCTGTACTTGTTCTCGTCGATTTGTTCTTGGCTGCAGGTTTTTCCATCTTTGTAATCGTTTTGTTTACCCTCGCGGGCATTGTGGTACTAGTATTCGAGTTGGCAGGAAGGGCATTGTGTTCAGCGTCCGAGGTTTTTGAGTTGTTGGAGGGAATGTGATGTTTTGGAGGTAATGAATGAGAGCTATCATTCTTCAATACAGTAGCATACGGAAACTCAAAATACTGAAACACTAACACTCCAACAAATGCTATTCCCAGTAGTGATATTAGTCTCCTTGTATCATAAAGGCATAGTTTAGATTGAAAACCCATATTCAGGCAAAACTGTAAGAGAAATCGTTCGACCGCCTTGTGTGGAGCTTATCTCATAAATGTTCTTTATTACATATGTGTCTTTGTAAGATCTGCATTTGAATAAAACTTGACCTCAGACTATTAATCCAAACTCTGAGTTCATAAACATGTTACTTGTTTGATCAAATAATGCATATGAAATTCAAACAAAAAAACTGAAATCCAAAATCAGAATTATGGAAAAAGTAAATGGCAATAGAAATCAGAATTATCACCAACCTGTGAAGCCAAACTGGAGTCGAAGAATAGTAAAAAAGATTTAAGTGGAGAGAGAGGATATTGGTGAAGAATAGTAAAAAAGATTTAAGTGGAGAGAGAGGATATTGGTGAATTCGATAACACAAATGTTAGCTAATTTAGGTGTTTATGAGAATTGATTGGCGCATGATGCTCATAACCGCAGGCTATATATGGCCTCATTTGGAACTTGGAGGATCATTCATTTTCTTCATTTCAAACTTGACTTGGGGCTCTTATTTTGGCCTATTTCATATTGTGATTTTATAACTCCGTCCATGTCAATGGGAAATTTTTATGGCTACTTAATGCTTAGTGACCCAAACCTTACTCATTTCACCTTTCCTCTCTCTCTGCCTCTTCATTCTCGCCTCTCTTTTTTCTTATTTCAAACCTACACAAACATCACGTCACTGTTGGACAGTGGTCGCCACGCGCCGAGTGGCGGGAGTCATCTAGCGGAGGTCGTCCTCTACCACTTTCTGGTCAACGCTCGCTCTAACTAGAATTTTGGGCGGGAAATTCGGTTGAGCTTTTTGGTGGTTCTGGCAGAGGTCATCTCCGTCTCTCTTGTCTGCCTCAAATTTATGCAACGTCGTGTCCACCACTTGACTCCGCCTCTTCTTCATGCGGGTCTGTCACGTGTCTAGCGGTGGTTTTGAGTGGCGAACGCCCTTGTCCGCCACTTGTCCTACGACACCGCACCCAGCTTTTCCCAAAACTCGTCTTTCCTAAAAATCACCTCAACACCTCGTGAAACATATTTGGCAATAAATGACAACAAAATCCTAATAACTTGGACTAAAGTGGGTCAAATGTGGCTTGATTTGATTAGAATGGATTCGAAGAATCATTTCATATCTAGTGTGAAGAAACTGCAGACTTGTTTGTGATTCTAGTCATGAATCGTAGTTTTCTATGAGATAGGAAAGGGGGGGGGGGGGGGGGGGGGGGGGGAAAGGGGGGGGGGGGGATGAGGGTGGTGAAGCGGACCGACCCGCTGAGGGCGGTGATGCTGACCAAGTCGGTGGTGTCGGGCCAGCAGAATGACGGGAGCGGGGTGCTGACGAGGTTGCTCCGGTCGAATCTGGTGGCTGCACAGGCCGCGGCTCCTGGTTCGGTCGGGAATGGGGGATTGGGCGGCGGGGAGCATTGGAACAGTGTCACTCTCCTCAGCCTCCCTGGTTGTGGCCTGGCGGTGCGTGTTTCTGGTTTCCCATTTTGATGAAAAATTGTGTATTTGTTGTGTGTTAGTTTTGCATTGGTGATGATTGATGGTTTGTATTTGGGTGCTCTTGCTTGAATGTTTAGTCTGTGAAATTGGTCTTTCGGGTCTATTATAAGGTAGCAGTACAGAAGGAATGTAGGCTTTTGATGTATGCGATATTAAGATTTAGACGGGATGCAATGCAAGGAGTTGTGGCTGTAGGATTGAGGTATATCTTTCCTTCAACGAGAACAAAACAATGCAATGAAATTTTATAATTTGCTGACTTCATTGTACTTCATTGTATGTTGGGATTAATCATTTGGGGTCTATGAAGATAGAGTTCTTCTACAGTGGTGTTTCACTAATCATTTTAAGCACCTTAAATTAGGACTCCCTGATATCATTATATATTGAATGAATACCAAGATTAAGCTCTTGATGTGTGTTTGTTATGTTTTAGTCTTGCATTGCTGGTTGGTGATGATTGATGGTTTGTATTTGTTTAGTTCGTGAAATTGGTTTTTCGGGTCTGTTAAAAGGTAGCAATACAGAAGGAATGTAGACTTTTGATGTATGTGATATTAAGATTTAGAGGGGGATGCAATGCAAGGAGTTAGTAGGCTGTAGCTGTAGGATTAAGTTATATCTTTCCTTCAACGAGAACGAAACAATGCAATGAAGTTTTATAATTTGATGACTTCATTGTATGTTGGGACTAATCATTTGGGTCTATGGATGAAGTTGACATCTTCTTACTGGTTGTCTGAATTCAGTTATTGTTGTTGAATCCTGTGATCGGTCTATGTAGTTAGAGTTCTTCTATAGTGGTGTTTCACTAATCATTTTTAGCACCTTAAATCAAGACTCCCAGATATCATTATATTGAATGAATACAAAGATTAAGTTCTTCATTGGAGGTGGTTGGGCCTGAATGTCTGCTTCCATTTTGAGGCTTCAGGTTTCAGGTTCAGTCCTGCTGAAGATTTAGCATAATAACGAATAAATAAGTAAAGTTTCTTTTGTTGACAAGGATAAATAAGTAAAGTAAAAGATGCTAATTTGTGACATTTCATTTCAAAATATTTTTGCACTTGTATGCTATGGAATTTTGGGAGAATTAAATTGTATGGTATTAGCCAATTCGATGTAGGTCTGATTTGATGTTTTGGACCAATTCTAATAACTGATTTAACTTGTCGTTGAAGTCTAAAATAACTAACATGTTATTTTGATGATTCTGACAGATTTTTTTAAAGTTTACCCATTATACCTGATTGCACTCGTCTTGTAGTTTGCCAAACATTCCCCTGGTTTATCTTTAACTGGTAAGCATATTAATGTTGCATGCTGCATATTTATTGACAGGTGCTGCCTGTAGAGCTTATCAGACTCCCTCTTCTGGCGAAGCTATGCCTTGACAATAACAAACTTGCAGTACTGCCACCAGAGCTCGGTGAGCTGAGAAATTTAAAAGTTCTCAGTGTTGACCACAACATGCTGGTTTCCGTTCCTGGTAAGGATGGAATTTTGTGGTTTTAATTGGATGTTTTTTGTTCTACTTAGAAGTTGCTCATCCATATTGATTTGAAAGCAAATAGAAAGCACTTTATGTTATAAATGTTACAATACAAATTTGAGGCAAGACAACTCAATTCTATTTTCTTTTATCCTTGTTTGGAAATTGTGAACAGTGGAATTGAGACAGTGCATTGGACTGGTGGAATTGTCATTAGAGCATAACAAGCTTGTTCGGCCTCTTCTTGATTTCAGGTCATTTTAGCAGGGATCAACTATTTGATTAGTTTACTGACTTTTCTTGTTTCAGGCAACATTGCATCATCTATAATTTTTTTCGTGCTCTTAATTGCAGGGCTATGTCTGAGTTACAAATTCTTCGCCTATTTGGCAATCCTCTTGAATTTCTTCCTGAAATTCTGCCACTTCACAAACTTCACCACTTGTCGCTTGCAAATACAAGGATTGTGGCTGATGAATTCTTAAGATCAGTGAACGTTCAAATAGAGGTACTATCAATGCAGTAACTGTAGCTACAGCATTTTTATATTTAATTTTTGCCTCGCAAATTTCCAAGTTAGAGTTGATACCTTTTTAATACTGCAGATGGAGAACAGTTCTTATTTTGTTGCTTCCAGACACAAACTAAGTGCCTTCTTCTCTCTTATATTTCGGTTTTCTTCTTGTCACCACCCTTTACTGGCATCTGCACTAGCAAAGATCATGCAAGACCATGGAAACCGAGTAGTTGTTGGTAAAGATGAGAATGCAGTGCGGCAGCTTATAAGTATGATCAGTAGTGACAATCGTCATGTGGTACGTTGGTAATTTTGGTTTTAAAAGTTGATTTTCTTTTGTTTATTATTCCTTCAGGGGCATTGACTTTTAGTTTTGACTTCCTGCAGGTGGAGCAAGCATGCTCCGCTCTCTCCTCTCTTGCTGCAGATATTTCAGTGGCAATGCAATTGATGAAATGTGACATCATGCAACCTATTGAGACAGTTTTGAGATCTCTTGTTCCTGACGCTGTAATTTCTGTATTGCAAGTTCTGGCCAATCTGGCCTTTTCATCGGACACAGTTTCACAGAAGATGTTAACAAGAGATGTTGTGAAGTCTTTGAAATTGTTATGCGCCCACAAAAATCCAGAGGTAAGTTTTTTATTTGATATGTATCATTGTTGGATGTTTCATGTTGCATGTTATGTTTTACATTGAATATATCATCCATCAGGTACAAAGGTTAGCTTTGTTAGCAGTTGGGAATTTGGCCTTCTGTTTAGAAAATCGTCGTATTCTGGTTACTTCTGAGAGCTTGCGTGAACTTCTTATGCGATTGACGTTTGCTCCTGCACCACGTGTGAATAAAGCTGCAGCCCGTGCTTTGGCTATTCTTGGTTTGTTCTCAATTTAAAGTTTTCTATAGTGTTTAAAGCTGTTTAATAGAATGGTGTCTCATTAATATATGCCTACGTAGGGGAGAATGAAACTCTGCGCCGTGCCATAAAAGCAAGACCAGTTCCTAAACAAGGACTGCGAATACTTTCAATGGATGGAGGTGGCATGAAAGGCCTAGGAACTGTACGGATTCTTAAAGAAATTGAGAAGGGTACCGGAAAGAGGATTCATGAGTTATTTGACCTTATATGTGGCACATCAACAGGTGGCATGCTTGCTGTTGCGCTTGGTATTAAACTAATGAGCTTGGATCAATGTGAAGAAATATACAAGAACCTGGGTGAGCATGTTGCTCTTGGAAATTCTATCTCTTTGCTTTACCATTGATTATTTATCATTTTCATTGTTGTAATTATAACTCCTCAGGAAAACTTGTGTTTGCGGAACCTGTTCCAAAGGAAAATGAAGCTGCAACATGGAGAGAAAAGTTGGACCTCCTCTACAAAAGTTCATCCCAGAGTTTTAGAGTTGTTGTGCACGGATCTAAAGTACGGGCTTCTTTTTTCTCTCCTTTTTTTCTTTAAGTACTGCATGACCAGCATTACTGTTTTTGTATTTTTGTTTGATGAAAGGCACGTCCATGTTAGACTGAATATGACTTTTCTGATCTCCAAGTTTCAACCGAAAAAGTGGATGTAAATATATTTTTTGAAATAGGAGCTATGCAGTTATTTTTAGGGGCAATGACAAATAATTACCCTGCACATATTGTCCACAAATATGTAGTTATCTCGTGCTTTTGTCCACGATACTCTGTTACTTGATGTTTTCCCCACGGTGCACCTCTGTCAGTTTGAACAGAAACATTTATCTTATTAGGTACACGATTGTACATGAGATACTAATGTTTTTTGTAATTCCTCAGTTATTCTCTTCCCAATCAACCAACCTAGTACCTAAATGTGAAAAATGACACCCAAAATCACAGCTGCTAATCATGTTTCAAGAAGTTGGATCAGCATTCACCCTATTATCCCATTGTAACTTGTGACTTTGCTGCTATCTTATCGCCATCAGTAACATGCCTTTCTCCACCAACACTTCAGTCACTTCCTGTTCGGGTTGTGGCAAGAACAATGCTACTTAATTTATTATATGTTTTACTTTAGATTTGAACTATTTGTTTGGTTCCAACTGGGACATGAGTGACTATTTGATTATGGATATGGGTAAGAAAGAAAAAGGGGAGGACCAATGACGTGGCTTTGAAACTTTGAAGTCATAATGAGGATAAAATTGACATTTAACATTTTGTAATTCGATAATTTGATGGAAGTACACTGTGGACAACATTTGGATGACAGAATGCATATACATTACAGGGTAATTAAGTGTTTTGTGGGAAATAACATGGGACTATTATTCATTATTACCCTATTTTTTACATATGTCCTAATTTGTCCTTGTGTTATTACTTTCCCCACACTCGCGAAAATAAGAATCATATACAACTTTGCAGCACAGTGCAGAGCATTTTGAGAGGTTGTTAAAGGAAATGTGTGCTGATGAGGAAGGAGACCTGTTGATAGAATCTGCAGTTAAAAATATTCCCAAAGTCTTTGTTGTATCAACTTTGGTAAACATGATGCCGGCTCAGCCTTTCTTATTCCGCAATTACCAGGTCTAATACTTACTTTTTTGGATGGATCTCATTACTTCTTCACTATGATGTTGTAGCTGGTTACCCTGTTGCTAATATTGAAAAAATGTACTTATTGTGATTATACTCTTTTCAACGATGTAGCTGGTTACCCTGTTGCTAATATTGTGACAATGTACTTATCGTGATTATACTCTTTTCATCTGTTTAATTTTCCTTGATTAGTTACTTGTGTAAACAATTGCAGTATCCTGCTGGCACACCTGAAATAACTCTACCAGTTTCAGAGAGTCCCGGTATCAGTGGCATATCATCACCTACTGCTGGAGGTCAGGTCTGTTATAAACGCAGTGCTTTCATAGGAAGTTCAAGACATAAAGTATGGCAAGCTATAAGAGCATCATCTGCCGCTCCCTATTACCTTGATGACTTCTCTGATGGTATTCTCATTTTATGCATGATAGATTGATTTATCAGCACTGTTTGCTCTACTTATGTTTAAGTGAGCTGATTTGTTAATTATTTCTTTTCTGAAAGAAGCATTCTCTTACCAAAATTTTGCTAGATGTAAACCGTTGGCAAGATGGTGCAATAGTGGCAAATAATCCTACTATATTTGCAATTAGAGAAGCCCAACTTCTATGGCCTGACACGAAAATTGATTGCTTAGTTTCCATTGGGTGTGGTTCTGTTCCTACAAGGGTAAATACTTGCTTCCTTGTTTCCTGTCACAGTATATTGAGATTATGGTTTCATGACATACAATTCCCTCAGATTTTGTAGGGATACGAACTCCAGTCATTTACTAGGAAAACATCTAGTTAATTCACTACAAAAGGATATGTAGTAATGAAGTATAAGGGCATAAGTAATTTCAGCACTCCACCTTCTTTTCCTTTTCTTTCCAACGCTTTCAGTTTTCTCTTCGCTCCCCTATCTGTTTTTTTTCTACGACTATTTTGATTGATTTTTAAAAGCTAGTTATAATAGGTGCATAACCATTATTCCAATCTCCATATTTATTTACCTGGTAGTACCATCTTTCATTCACATCTTCTCTTGTCATGTCTAATATGAATTATTTTTCTGTGAGAGGTGTGTTATAGTTTAATGTCCTTCAATGGAAAACAAATTACTTACCTCCATAATCATTACAAGACATTTTGAAGAAATCTATAATGAATATGCCTGCACTTAGCATGGCTGGAACATCCCTGTATGGTATTGATGGAATGCAAAGCTTTCTGAAGTTGGATATACTGTTCACAAATACACATGATGTCATCCTTATAAGTTATATTATGATTTTGGAGTGCTTTAGTATTTGTTTATCCATAAATACCTCTTCTGCTACAGCCCCGGAAGGGTGGTTGGCGTTATCTGGATACAGGGCAGGTGTTAATTGAAAGTGCGTGCTCTGTGGAAAGGGTGGAGGAAGCTTTGAGCACATTGCTACCTTTACTTCCTGAAATTCAGTATTTTCGATTTAATCCTGGTATGGTGCGACATCAGATTAGAGTTCAGTTTACTTCACAATATAGTCTTCATTGTTTTCCCATTTGTTCAAGATTACAGTAGGCCCGTGATGTTATTTAATACTTTTCACATCTTCTCCTCCTTTCAGCCAGGAAATTATTCTTAAAATAGATTTCCAGCAAAAATTGATAATTCTTTGTAAACGTACCTTATGGTCTGCCCCTACAGTTGATGAACGATGTGATATGGAGCTGGATGAAACTGATCCAGCAGTCTGGCTGAAGTTAGAAGCTGCAGTAGATGAGTATATCCAGATCAATTCTCAAGGTTTCAAGAATGTCATCGAGAGGCTACTACTGCCTTACCAACTCGATGATAAATATACAGTGGGTGTGAAATCCCAGCTCATGTCGAAGGGTAAGGCATCAAATTCAGGTATATAGGTGTTTCTTTCCGGGCTTACACTGGATTGTTATCTTTTTTGTATATCTTTCTGTCTGACCTTTGAATTCCTTGCTCCTTCTGCCGTGTCAGATGAGAGTGGACCTTCTTTGGGTTGGAGGCTTAACGTATTACTTGTTGAAGCTTCTCATAACCCTGATTCGGGAAGACGTATTCACCATGCTCGGGCACTTGAGTCATTTTGTTCCCGCAGTGGAATAAGGTTATCCCTCATGCAATGGATGTCAGGAGTTTCAAATACAGTACAAGCAGCAACAATCCCAACACCATTTACGTCTCCGCTGCTCACTGGAAGCCTCCCATCTAGTCCGCTTTCATTTAGTCCTGATGTTGACCCACATAGGGTTGGCCGAATCGATATGGTTCCGCATTTAAGCTTGGATGGGTCTCAGTTGGGAAATCCCCTAAGTTCTTCAGAACCCAGGCAGCGGTCTTTACCAGTCCGATCATTACATGAAAAGTTACAAAACTTGCAACAAGTTGGCATTGTTCATCTAGCCCTTCAAAACGACCCTGTTGGGTCAATTTTAAGGTGAGGATCAATTGCTTTAACTTGTTTTTGTATATGATTGGACTGTTAGCCTTAGTTCTTACCTACTTGATCTCATTAATATAGTTGGCAGAATGATGTTTTTGTGGTTGCTGAACCTGGAGAGCTTGCAGATAAGTTTCTCCGAAGTGTTAAATTTAGCTTGCTATCAGTGTTGCATAGCCACCGCAGAATGGGAGCAGCACAACTTGCTAAAATTTCATCCATTGCGGATTTGGTTTCATTTAAGCCATGCTTCCAAATAGGGGGGATCGTGCACCGTTTTATGGGACGTCAAACCCAAGTATGGTCTCTCCGTACTTTCATTTCTTTCAAGCGTATTATTATTTTTGGTTCTCCTCAGCAATTTACAAACTTTACTTATACTGCTGTTTGGTATGTGTTGGTGAAGGTAATGGAAGATGGTGAAGAAATTGGGGCATATATGTTTCGCAGAACTGTTCCTTCCATCCACTTAACGCATGACGATGTTAGATGGATGGTATGGCTTTCACTTTGATTCATGTACTCTTCCTTTTCATCTGATGTTAAATGGATTGTTTCATCAACATCATCAGCACTAAAATTAGTGACTTGGAATATTTTTCTTGATGTTGATAGGTTTTCATATGGCTCTTTATAATATCTGTAGAATAAGAAGTTATGAGTTCTTATCCGTAGAACTAGCTCGGCTTTCTTTTTTTTCAAAATCTGAAAAAGGAGCAGAAAGTGAAGTTGTTGAGGAAAAAACATACCTTAGATCACAAAGAGAAATAATAACGCTAAGCGTCTTCTATTTGTGTCTAGTGAAGCTCTTAACCTTGTTTTAGGAAATTAGGCAAGCATTTCAGTATCAGATTTGCTTCCTGTTAGTGTAAGTTTTTTTTGGGTATCATAGTTTTTTGTTTTGATGCTTCGTATTGTATTAACTTAGGTTGGAGCTTGGAGGGACAGGGTCATAATCTGTACCGGAACATACGGGCCCACTTCTTCCATTATCAAAGCGCTCTTAGACTCTGGTGCAAAAGCCGTCATATGTCCTTCCTCCGAGCCTCAAGAAACGCAAGTCATGTCAACCCACGGATCGGCAGAGTTCAACATCGCGGAGGCAGGGAAGTTCGAGATCGGAGAGGAAGAGCCAGACGATGAAGAAGAAGCCACCACTCCAGTGAGTGATTGGGAAGACAGCGACGCTGAGAAAAATGGAAACAACTCTGTGGTATCCTGGGACGTCGATGAGGATGACCTGTCACAGTTCGTCTGCCAGTTGTACGATTCACTGTTCCGCGAAGGCACGGGAGTCGATGTTGCCCTCCAAAACGCTCTCGCCTCGCATCGGAAGCTCAAGTACTCATGCCATTTCCCAGGTTCGTTATAGTTTTGCCCTAAACCCAGATACGAGATGGTGGGAGTAAAAAAAACCCGAAACCACCAGTGGAAAAATATACGGAATTGAGAGATATACACAGAAGAATAAGGGTGGAGATCCAAATTTTTGTATAGTAGACTGTTTTTGAATTGCAGAAACATGAAGATCTGGAAATGGTGAGGATATCTGAAAAATCTGAAACCATGATATACAACATTTATGGATGCTTTAGTTAGAGGTGGTCTATGTTGAGTTCTCATTTATGGTCACAATTTTGTATTTATGTTCATGTGATAGTTTGAAAGAGTTTCTATGTTCTCTTGGCACAAAATGGAAAATTCATGTTGGTGAATTTTTGTTTGTTAACAACATTGTCGTCAATTGAGTTTGATTCCACCTACCCATTGTCTGAAAATGATATGAATCGAGATTCGAGAATCGAATTCAAATCCAATTATTATTATTTTTATTTTTGAACGCTTGAGCTGATCTTGAGTTGTTGAGTTAGGAATGACAATGAAGTGGATTCAAAATGAGTTGTCTCTAGCCTGAACCTCTAATCATGTATGAAGGAATACATGTTTTAAAAACTTGGGTTAGAATAGACTTGAAAATTGACCTCACTACACAAAATGTAATGCTCAACTACTGAGGTGTTTACATGTTAAATATGAAGTGTTTTTCCATACAATCGGATTACATATGACAATTCACATTTTTCTTGGTCAAACAAAAAAAAAACTTATTGAGTGATGGGTTTGCCATTCTAAGTTAGGGATGATAATAGAGCGAGTTTAGTGATCTCGTCTCCTAGTTCATCGGATTGGAGGCATCGAATTCTCATCGGATTTCAAAGCATTTTGCCTCTCTATAGGATGATAATGGGGCCTTGGGTTTTCGTCGGATTCGAAGTATCTTGCCTCTCTAGAGGATGATAACAGGACATCGAGTTCTCGTTGGATTCAAAGTATCTATCCTCTCTAGAGAATGATAACGAGGCGGGTTTGTGACAAATTTAAAGATAATCGCCCCTACTTTGTTGGATTTGGAACATTGGTCTCCGTCGTGTTTAGACGAATTTAGAGATTACCATCTCCTATTTCATCAGATCAGGCATATCAAATTTCCGTCGTATTCAAAATTATTTTGCCAAATCAAACCAGGCCCATAACCATAACCATTATATAGGGGACTAGCTCGGTTTCTAACCTGGTTCTTTAGTTCAGTTTCTCGGTTCTACCCATTAGAACATGTTGATTCTCAATTTATGGTCCGAACTTGACAATTTTAATCTCAATTTATAGACAATAACTTTCAATTTATAACTATTAAAAGTTCTGCCGAAAACCGAACGTGTTGCGACTATAAATTTAGCAGATAAAATACTAATAAAGATAAATAACATCCTCCTTGCCTCGACGAACCGGTTTCGATTCTGCCAATTACCCAACGGTTCTGAATTTTTCGAACCGGAACCGAACTGAAATAAAAAAATTCTTTCAGTTCAAGAACCAGAAACCAAACCGTCAACAAGGGTTACCGGTTTTTCAGTTCCAGTTCGGTCCCGGTTCGATTTCTGGTTCCAGAGTCAAGAACCGGAACCCCCACACGTGTGCCCCCTCCACGCTAAACCTCTATAGAAGCTTATTACACAGCAGCAGAGTCAATTTCAGAAGATTATTATATACTGTAAAAAATACAAACTTCAACGAAATCGAAGCTAATGATCAGTCATCAATGGCGATCCTCGCGTCACTGAGAACCCTACGGAAGATCCGCGAATCCAGAACCTTCCTCACAGTCGCATCAAGCTCTCCGATCCAGTACCCAAACAGCACTCCACTCTCCTCCTCGCTCTCTCGCCCCTTCCTCTCCCACCGCTCTCTTCTCTCCAAATGGGTCGCTCCGCTGCAAGGCCCTCTCTTCCTCGGCTCTCCGCCGTGGAAGCTCTCCCAATCCGCCACTCCGCTCCACTGCAACGGCGCCGTTTTGAGGAAGGTCGAGGCCCTGAACCTGCTCTGCGGCGCGCCCGGGTTTCCGATCAAGATCGGGTTCGCTCCGGCGACGGCGGAGAAGCCGAGGTTGATCGATCGGGAGGACTGTGAGGGAGGATCGGGGAGGGTTGGGTTTAGTGGCAGTTTCGTGAATTTGCCGAATGCGATCTCGATGAGTCGACTGGCTTCGGGTCCTTTGCTTGGATGGTAGGTTTCAATTTCCGAAATCTCAGTGTTTTATTGCTCTGATTGTGATTGTGTGGTGGTTAGAGATGAACTGTGAGTTTGTTTTGGGTGATCTTGGTTTGTGTAAAAGTGTAGGGGAAGAAAAAGAAGAAGAATAGAGATAGAGGAACTATGTCTATTTTTTTTTGTGCATTTATAATCATACCACTTGATAAGTTGAACTTTTGACTCTATTCTAGCATTGAACTGTTTGTTCTGGAATTTGGTATAAGGGAACTGAAGAGATGAATGGCTACATTCGGTGGCTTGTGAGAATCTTTACTCTTGGGAGGAGGGATGGTTGAATAATCATAGAACATACTGTTGCAAGCGATTTGACGACTGGTTGTGGTTTGAACATCGAATGTGTAGCGGTTACTAAAGGAAACGTCTAGGTTACTTATAAGGGAAAAATACAGAGAACTATCTACAACTAAGAATTGGGTCATTCAGCTGCACCCAAGTTTCATGAATTCGTATCTGTTAAGTTTTTGGATGGAAAATGTTAAGTTTTAAAGTGGAATGTTTAAAATGCCCTTTGACTAAAAAACTAATTTTTAGGCCCAAAAATTAGATTTTTAGTCGAATGGCATTTTAGACTTTTCACTTTAAAACTTAACATTTTCCATCGAAGAACTTAGCACATGGGAATTAATGAAACTTTGGTGTAGCCGAATGAACCAAATCTTAGTTGGGTGTAACTAAGTGTAAATGGCATATAGTTGGGATAGTTATCTGTACTTTTCCCTACTTTTAATAACATAGTGAAGAAGCTTTTGTTTTGTGTAATTTGGTTTTTAATGCCTCTACTTTTGGTTATATCATCATGAAAAGAGAAGGTGTGGTTTTTATAATCAAAACCCAGTTGCTGAGATTTGAATGATATTGAGTTTTTCTCTCTTCTCTTTATGACTTAGTGAACTATACTGGGAATTTATTAATGTTTTGTGCAGGATGATAGTAAATGAAATGTATTCGTATGCATTTGTGGGGTTGGCTATAACTGGGGCAACAGACTGGGTACGATGGCCACTTCACATTTTAGTAGTATGGAAACGAATCTATAATGCATTGACGTAAAGAATTATTCACTTACACACTTGCTTTGTATTGTTCTCTTGCAGCTAGATGGATACGTGGCTAGGAAGATGAGAATTAATTCAGTTGTTGGTTCGTACCTTGATCCCCTTGCTGACAAGGTACTTTTGACTTCTTCCTAGCTTTTGTGTTATTCATCTAAGTATTCGCTAAGATCCTTTTATGTCAATGAACCTGCTCGGTGAGTTATGTTTGATGATTTGTTCTTTTGCTGATACAGGTTCTTATTGGATGTGTGGCTCTAGGAATGGTACATAAGGGTCTTCTACACCGTAAGTGACCAGTCTCTTTTTCTTTGTTGTACAGTGCTTCACCCTGGTTGTCATCAACCATATCATATCTCTTAATCTCATATATGGTAAATAACTCATTTCTCTCAATACATATTTTATCTGTCAAAAATATAGTAATAGACTAATAGGGTTAAAGTAATTTTATAGGGGGTAACAATTAAAATATTGAAGAAAGGGTGTCCTGTGAGCTTTTAATGTGCTACTTAGAACTAGGATTTCTGTACCTGTTTGCACTTCGCCAACAGTTTCCGTTACGATAATTTTACTTTGGAATGCATATCAGTATTCAACTTCAAGTAAATGGGTGGGTTCAAGCAGTGAGACATAAATTGTGGATAAGTTCGACCTGGCTAGAGAGTGGTTAAGTATCGAATGTACTTGTACTGTGTATGCCTTAACCTTCTACCTAAATGTTGAATGAGTTTTCTTCGAATCAGTCTTGCAAGGATTCCTTTCTCTTTTCTTCTTTTCCCTGTATGTGTATATGTGCACTGTTGCATTTGAAAACCAAAGTTCCTATAATAGAATGAGACAGAAGACAGTCATATTTATTTCTTTTTTGTGTGCGAAGCTGGACTTGTTGGAATTGTGGTTTTGCGGGATGCCCTTCTTGTCGGTGGCGCAGTGTATCTAAGAGCTAAAAGCTTGGACTGGAAGGTGAAGTTGCTGGACTTAAATTTTGGCTACGAGTTCCTCTGTGGCCTCTTTTCTGTTCCTGAGGCTTTAATATATTTTCTTAGTTGTATAGATAAACTCTTAACTGGAATTTTTTAATACTCTTCTCAGTCAAAAAGCTGGTATGATTTCTTCAACCTTGATGGTACCAACCCCAAGAAGGTCAAGCCTCTGTTTATTAGCAAGGTAATTTCGGTAGCTGGTTCATATACTCATAATTGGTAATTTTAGTGGCATTGGTATGCCATTGCCTGCATCCAACTGTTACAAGAAGTAAGTACCATATGCTAACTATTTTTAACCTGTAGAAATAGTAGTGAAAACAAGTATTGAGGGATATAGTGGAATTTGTATTTTTAATCCAGTTTCATTTTTCTTCTTGTTTGAGAGTAAAGACTAAAGATATGGTGAAAGGGGTAGGAGTAGATCAAAGTGAACATGGAAAAAGTGATAAGCAAAGATATGATGGTCGTTGGACTATAAGGAAGGAGATAGCATTGATAGGATGGAGTAGGGGAAGAAAATACGAGTCAAAAAATCACACTGAGTTTTGCGAATGGATTCATGTATAGCCGGACCAGCTGGCCCTAACTTTGTTGAAGAAATGGCTTGGTTGTTGTTGATGTTTTTTCTCCTCTTGTTGATATTGGGGTTGGGGAGTGTAGATGACGTGAGAGAAGCCTGATGAAGCACTTTGAACTGGAAGTTAATTTTACTTAGTATTTTTCCCTCGTAGAATTATAATAACAAAACCTATCTTTTGAGAAGCAAAGGAATGGAAATAGCTTCTTATTGTAACCCTTCCAATGACTAAAGCCCTGCCATACCTCTTGTGGGTATTTTGAAAGTTGTAGAAGATATTTCCCACAGGTTGTAGGTAGATGCGAACAATGTGTTACTGCGCTTTTACAGTCCTCGCATTGCTTCAAATTTCCAAATAAAATTGAAAACGGACTAGATATCAAGAATCAAATTTTGTCAGTACACAAAATATATGTACTCGGATATAAAATAAAATCAGGTGGAACATTTGATGAATGTTGGAATGTGATAGGACTAGGAGAGTATCCGATTATTTACTGACATTCTTGCGTTAGTAGTATATGTGATGGAAGAATAGAAAGCTCTGTTCAATATAGAAATTAGTTTGTTGATGCCTTGACTCGGTAATTGCCTCTATCCAAAAGTAGTGTCGAGGTTTCATTCATGAGTAACCCTCCCCAGACCTTGCAAGCGTTGAAGCATTGTGCATAAGACCACCCTTATGGCTAGACTTGGAAAATCAGAATCTCGAGAAGAAATTATGTTAATCTGAAATCACTATGAAGTCCTGTAATGAAAATTTAATGTCGAGTTGATCATGAGAATCCAACATATAGAAATTAACGCTGAAGCCTATACTATTGGTTTTCACAAAGCCCATTTTGACTGTTTTAACCAGGCTGTGAACATTTACAGGTGAATACAGTTTTCCAGTTGGTCTTAGTGGCTGCTGCTCTTCTTCAACCAGAATTCGGGACCGTGCAAACACAAACATACATCTCATATTTGAGGTAAGTCTCGGCTCCATTGTAACCGGTTTCTGTTTTCAAGGTCGTTTCTAAGAGTCTCGACTGTAATCATCTTGTTTTCTTCCAGTTGGCTAGTGGCGTCCACAACAGTGGCCTCTACTGCAGCATATGGAGCACAATACATGAAAAACAGAACCATGTCCATCACCAGGAACCCTTAGTTTTAAGCAAATGACCCTTCACTGACCAACTAAACCATACTTTGACTTCTGAACTTGCTACTGAACTGACATCCATGGATATGGTGAGAGAGCATTGGCAAAAGCTGAGAGTTCAGCAAACAAAACTTGGAGGTGAGAGCTTCTTTGTCGGAAGTTGTAAGAATTCAAACTGTTGTGTAAGTGCCAAAATTTTGTATCTTCAGAAGCCTTAATTGGCTGGTGTTGGAGCCCATAAGTTGTCAGAATTTGACCAGTTGATATATAGATGAGGCCTGAAAAGAAACACATGTTTATTTATTTTCTTATGCTCAATTTATTTCAATGTTTTTTATCGGCAATAAATTAAGAGGAAATGGCAAAATTGTGTAATTTGTTAATGACAAAAGTATGGCGTGTAAACTTTATAACAAATATATACAGAAAGAATTAAGAAAATTGCTTCTAAAATTAAGAATTATTTTTTTAGAAAAAATAAATAAATAAAAATATTTAAAAGTTTGTACTTCTAACTAGAGTTTGTATAATCAAATTTTGTAATTTAATTTTTTTAAGATAAAAATGATTTTATAAAAACCTTACTTTGAGGATAATTTTATTATTTAAATGTTAGAGCATATTTTTGTTATTAATAAACTATGTAAAACCATAATATTTGGCACGTTATTGTTATTTTCTCATACATAAATTAGTTGAATTGGAAACAAAATGTGATGAATGCTTGTTACCGACTCCTCCCACAAATACTTGGATAAACCAAACCGCCCGAACCGCCCAAAAGAAGAAGGTTCGATCACTTTCCTATAGTCAGCAACAATACATCTATTAATTAATTCATTACCTCACTCTTCTTATTCATAAATCTTAAATCCGGTCATCAATTTTTAATTTAATCAGAATTTTTACGCCATATTAGATTTGTAATTATAAAAAATACCAAGGAAAACTGAATATTAACAAAGCTTTTGTATTAATTATTATTACCTGTAATTTTGAAATTTAGAATCAAATCAAAATAAAATAGTTTTCTTAAATTTAAAATTAAAACCAAATTATTAAATTCCAATTTTTTAGTTTCAGTAAACAAACTTACAGTTGGAAAAGAGCAGAGAGAAGAGAGAGTGGTTTGAAGTTTAGGTGAGAGAGACCAAAATAGTGTGGTTAGAGATTTACACGCACTCCTCAGTCAGTCTCCTTCAACCTTGGACCGTCTGGTGGTGATTGTTGTGTTGTGGTCACCACTCACCTCTCTCTCTCTCTCTCTCAGCTCAGCGCTATTGAGCCATTTTGACTTCTCGCAGAGCTCTCTGAACCTGATTGCTTGGCCTCTCTCTCTCTCTTCCTCTTCGCGCGCGAGAGAGTGTGTGTCCAGTTCTCGCAGCAATGAGGACTCTGCGCGGAGCTCTGAGCATTTCGCCCATGGAGGTGGGGCTGCTCGTAGCCGGGTGGTGGGACGAGATCAACGACTCGTCCCGGTGGCAGGACGCCCTCTTCTACGCTCTCTGCGCCGCCTACGCTCTCGTCTCCGCCATTGCTCTGGTCTGTGTCTGCTCTCGTCTGGCTCTTGCGATTTGTGGTTGTTTGATTCGTGACTCGTCCTGTGAATGAATTCAATTTGTGTCGTGATTGGTTCGTTTCCAGCTTGTTTGATCTGTTTCTGTGATGCTGAGATTTTGCTAGGTTTTGGTTCTGTGAGATGCTGACATTGTGACAGAGATGTGAATTTATGGAGTTTTTTATGATAAAATATCCAGTTTTCTTCTTGATTTTACCTTATTGTGAAAGAGATGTGAATTTGTGGAGTTTTTTATTTTATTTTCAATTGTGTTCTTGGTGATTGTTCCTTGTCTTCTAGTCTAATTTGTGCTTTCTCAATAAAACAAAAACATTTTTATTTGATTTATGCTATTAAGGTCATCTCACACTTGTGTCCTCAGTGGTGTTTTCTGATTCTTGATCCGATTTATGTTGTTCAGGTCATTGTTTTAGATTGGTGATGGTTTTGACTTGGTTATTTTTTGTTTGTTCATGTGCTGAAGATTCAATTGATTAGGATCGAATTGAGGGTGCCTGAATACGGTTGGACTACGCAGAAGGTTTTCCATCTTATGAACTTCATTGTTAATGGAGGTAATAGTTGAAGGCAACACCCGTGAGTTGGTTTTTATCCTGTCAGTTGAGTACTAATTCGTTACTTCGATTATGCGTTTTTAAATTGCAGTACGAGCTGTTGTGTTTGGATTTCATACGCAAGTATTTGCTCTGAATCCCAAGGTTAGTATTTGTTTTTGTTCTTCGCGTTATATGTTAGGTGAGGGTTCTTTGGTGCTCGCTGAATTATTTGGATGCCCCTAGTTAAATCTTATATAGTTATTTCGTGTGTGAGTTAAGGTGTCATCCAAGAAAACTAGAGCCATTACTGTTCTGGATTCAAAAATAAAATCAGTCTTTAAGAAATATGAATTCCCTCATTAAAATCTTCTTATGATATTGACTGTCATTTTCAAGTGCCCCATTGGTGATAGATATCATAGATTGCATTATGTCCACACCCATATAAAGCACAGATGCTTTAAGATGAAATAAAAAAAGAATTAAAGAATCGATTGGATTAGGGCATGCTCAACTGGTTTGAATATGGTTAGAAAGGAGTAATAAAAAATCTATCCGACAAGACTGAATGGAGTGCTTTCCTGGCTTTAACTTTGGTACATACAACAGGTTAGATTTCCTGCTTTATTTCCGATAAAAAACCCTTCACCAATTCAAGATTTTGGACTATTAATAATGTCATCATAGACTGTCCTCATTTTTTGAATATGAGATATTCCTGAATTGTCTCACTAACACCACTCAGAGCAAAGCAGGCATATCATTGCTGCCTCTTATTTTACAGGCATACTTCTTATCATTAATGAAACATGGTCAAGATTGAAGGAAATGTTCATAGATCTCTGCCAAATATATAATGGTTCAACCCCAAATGAAACTTGTAAATTTTCTAATGCCGCCTGCAATGTATTTATACTACTAAAATGCCCACAAAATGACGGTTGACTCACCAACAATTGTATTTTGGAATTAGATTGCGTGTTAAATGCCTTTACTTCAATTAAAACTGAGTGGCCACAAACAATTGTAGTTTGAAAATTTGAATGTATACTTTCTAACATGTGACACTTGTTTTGCCTAAAATCTAACATTGGATGGATGCATTCTACACCAGATACTAACTTGGGTATTATTGGATCTCCCGGGACTTCTATTTTTCTCCACTTACACGCTTCTAGTCCTATTTTGGGCAGAGATATACCATCAGGCAAGTAACCTTTTGATTCCTCTGCATGTCGATGGTTGTGGGCTTCCATTATCAACGTTGATGCTTGAGTAAGCTTACCAAGGCAATTGCCACTTTCAAACTGATCAGGATTTTCTTACTTCTCTCCGCATTAATGTGCAGGCAAGAAGCTTACCCGCAGACAAACTGAGGATTGTTTTTATCTCAGTTAATTCTGGAGTATACTTTGTACAGGTAAACTTCGACTCTCCTTTTTGACATACTTACTATACTTACTATACCTACATCAACTACATTGGCAATTTAGTTCTTTTTATTGTATATCCAAATCTTGTAGCTTAAAAGACAAGTACTTATGAATGAGAGCACTTCTCTTTCTTTTTCCTGAC
Organism: Geranium brycei; assembly: GCA_036897365.1. Classification (NCBI taxonomy): domain Eukaryota; kingdom Viridiplantae; phylum Streptophyta; class Magnoliopsida; order Geraniales; family Geraniaceae; genus Geranium; species Geranium brycei. The sequence goes on from JAYMTP010000197.1 coordinate 32,597, forward strand.
AATTATATGAATTCTTGTTCGCGCCCTTCATCACGAGGTTATATTTTGAGTGGTATACTGGTATGCTATTTCTATAACTGGTTATAGGAGCATTATAAAGTCAACTCCTTGTGTTCAATAAGACCCTAGCATACTCACTCTAATCCTAATGTGACACTGAAGAAACATCATTTTGTAAATTCTGTTTGCATTTTTCATCATTAGTAAGGTTTACTGAAATGAAGTGGTACCAACAGGTTTGCATCTGGGTTTATCTCTGGATAGATGAAAACATTGTTGTGCAATTCATTGGGAAGATCTATATTGCAGGTTAGGCCTTGTACCACCAATCTATCTAAAAACATCAAAATTTCCTCTCATGGAGATTTAAGATTTCATAGCTGCAATTTTTTTATAAAATATTATATGCATCCTGCATATCTTGCTTTCCTTTATATTAACACAAATTGATCATGTTTTTTTTCTTCCAGTGGTGTCATTTATAGCTGCATTAGGCTTTCTGCTATATGGAGGAAGGTGAGTTCTCTATATCATACTGTGTTAATAATATTTGGAGTGTGTGGCTTTATCTACATATATGTCTCTTCTATAGTATTTGTAAGTCGTCCTCTGCATCTGTTGGTTAATTTTCCTTGTGTGTTGTCATACGTGATGCTTCCAGGTTATTCTTCATGCTGAGACGCTTTCCAATTGAATCTAAAGGGAGAAGGAAGAAGCTTCATGAGGTTTTTCCCTTCTACGAGCTTACAAAACACATGTGCTAGTTTTGTTATAAATATAAGGCTGTGTCTTGTGCTCATTATTGATAAGAACTCTTAAGAATCACAAGTTTGGTGTTGTCTTGCTTCATCATAACATAGTCGAGCCCAAATCTTAATACACAACTTGCCGATAAAAAAAAAACTAACTGCATTCCAATTTTTGCTGACTCAAGTTGTGCCCTCTATTGCAGGTTGGATCTGTTACAGCCATATGTTTCACCTGCTTTCTGATAAGATGCTTTATGGTAAGCCTCAACCTATATGGTAGATGAGCCGTGAAGTTTTGCCTAATGAAACTCCAACTTATAGAAAATACTACATTTTGTATCGATTTTTTTCTTCGTATTTTGCACTTCAGGTGCTAGGGCTTTAATATTGTTCCAGCTTTTAATCAAAAGAAAATACTCTAGAAAGTTATGGAAGTGATTTTACATCAATGAAAGATTCAAAAGTAGTTAGACGACTGCTTTCTTCATGGAACAGTTAATTTTATTACTACTTTTTTCTTCATATGCTTCTTGTTGTTGCACGGGCTATGCACAACACTTTCTGAGGCATAGCTGCTTTCTTTTACTTACAGCGAAAACGTGCTCAGAACTCGTTTGCCAAATGCAGGATGTCTTATCAGCTTTTGATACAGATGCGACACTCGATGTTTTGGATCATCCAGTTTTGAACTTCATCTACTATATGGTAACCTACTAAGCCTGTGTGTGAACGTAATTACAGGAATTAGAATCAGTGACCTAATAGTCATTGCTGGTCCTCAATTCTCCACAACCCTTTTGGTTATTTTTCGTTTTTAATTGACTTTGACACTGTTTCTTTTGATCGCCTTAAACAACAGCTGGTTGAGATTCTACCTTCAGCTCTTGTCCTTTACATCCTCCGCAAGTTGCCGCCTAAGAGAATATCAGCCCAATATCACCCCATTCGCTAGCCATTGGTTTCGTTCTTTTCTCCCCCGAGAAATAGTTTTTTTGTGGTTCAGAAGTTAGATGCTACGGAAGTTGAGCAAGAGTATCAGAGCCAGAAAAAACAGTCCAGATGTAGTATTCTGGCACGGCTCAAGGTGCCAACGGCGAATTCTTTTGTACTTGTATATTGCACAGCCCTTTGTAGCTAGCTAATTGATTCTTGGGTGGGGGCAATGTAATGTGATGAGCCTTTTTATGCATTCACCAATTGGTGGGAGAAATTTTCATGCAATGTAACGTGGTAGGTTTGCTTCATCTTGTTTTCTGAGTTTTGGCATAAATATATAATAATGGTGTCTGCTGAATAGTGTGAAAATGATAATATACAGTATATTTTTCCCCTAAGTTTAGTCTAAGCCAATCAATTTTTTTATGTGCAGTCTATATGAATATATTCTTCTGGTGTATAAATATACGAGTTATTATCAAGTAAATTGAGTAGATCAAAAATTTATGTATTGATGTTTCCCCCATGTCACTCAACAAAAATTTATGATACATATTATGTGCTCAATGTGTTAGAGCCAGTCCCACAGGCATAATAGAAATGATACCTTGTGGCAGATTTATAGCTAAGCAAATTGTTTGTTGATGTCAGATTCAAAGTCTCGTTGGGTTCGAATTATTTTGTTATATATAGCCTTATTTGTTGAGTATAAGTTACTTTTCCAACATTATAAATTTATAATCTCTAGGTTAGTTCCCAGAATGCATAATTGCATAAGCTCGCTCGTATACGAGTTCAATGAAGTCGGGCCTTAAAAAATTGTGCCTCAATTTAGCTCGTTTACACGAACATCATTTTCCCAAAAAAGAACGACTTTCTATTTTTCTGTAAACCAATTCAAATTTCAAATGAGAAGAAACAGAAACAACTTCTGTAGAATTCTAGGGCAAGGAAATTTGCAATAAAACCTTTGAATGTATGAGAACTAAGTTTATAGTCATATAGGCAATACAGCAAGAGCAAATCTATGTCAGGGTAGATTACTATATATTACAGGTTGAATGATCTGATCCTTCTCGTGGACACCACCAGCTACTTACAGTTGAAACACAGTAGCAGTAGCCTCTTGGATTAGGATTTTTCTCAAGGACATTGACTAATCTTGGTGATGGTCCACTGCAGGTGCAGCAAATCTCACATTTGCAGGCCTGGCCACCACGACGGGTTCATCTGCAAACAAAGCTTTGATGAATCCTGGCGTTCTTAGAGGCCGGCGACCTGTCATTTGCGGATACACATCTTCGAGAAAATAATATGCATGACCAGCTATCATCCCCTGAATTGCATGATGAAAAATAACTGTTAGTTTACCGAGGACAGACCTTATGCAGGGAAGGTGTATGTGGCCCTAGAGAAAATCTTCCCGATGTTTCCAACGATTCTAGAAGAAGATATACCTCCTTCCAAGTGTTCTAAAAATCGGGCAAAGCGGCCGCCTAGGCGGGGATTTTTAGAACACCGACCCGATTTCACATAATCGGACGGATCAAGTCGGCTAGGTGGGTCTAGGCAGTTTTTTTTTTCAAAATTAATATTATTTTTAAATAATAATAATATAAAATGACAACATTAAAATAATCTATACTATTAGATACTTTTGTTGGTAATTTTATTGTTTTTGAAGGACATGAATGTATCAAATATTCAAATTTATATTTCTATATCCTAAATATTTATAATTATAATTTTATATATTATAATTCATATTTTAATAGTGTGTATATAATAACTTATAACTTATTTAATAAAAATTAAAAAATAGAGAAATTCAAATCCGATTAATCTCCAGAGTCTCTATCCGCCCGAATAGCCCCTAGCGTTTTTTAGAACCTTACTCCTTCCCCACAAAATTATTTTCTTCCCTACATTTCTGCAGAATGTGCTAGCTCAGGTGTATGATACTGTTTCTTCACAAGGATTAGCCTTCTCCCATTTTTTCTAACACCAGAAGTTCATGTTCACACCTAAGGCTACTCCATGCTCAATCTCAAATGCCTAATCAGATCTTTCCTTATTTCTTGAACCCTACACCTAGGTGAAAATTCTAACTAGCTTCACAAGCTAAAAAGGGTTCAAATTATTTGTCAATATGAACTTTAGAACGTGCACAGAAATCACAAGGTCAATATTTCTATGTCTGCACAGTTTTTGGAAGAAACAACTTACCAGTAGATCCACCCATGCACTTGCACCGACAAGAACAGAAAATCCCAACAGAACCTATGGGACAAAGAAGGAAATTGTCATTACTACAAGTCAACGCCAAAAAAAGGGATGAATTCATTACAAATAAAAGGTTAAATGTTGTGAGTGAGTGTTATTGGTAGTTTCAACAGAATTTGTATAAGGCCATAAGGCTCACTCACCCACGGTAGGTAAGCAGCGGTAAAAGTAAAGAGGCCCAAGAAACTCATATGGATGAAAGGGTTTTGCTTACTCCACACATAAACCTGTTGAATGGGAAAGAGAAATATGATTATCGAAACAATTGCAGCTTACAAAGTCTAACCAATAGAACATATTTTGCATCTGAGCAAAGATTATGAAACCCACCATCATGAATGTCAGTGAATTGCTGAGGAATATGATTTTTGCAAAGGATTCCGATAAATAAGGTATCATCCCCCCAATAAGAACAGTTCCAGTCAATACAGAGGCACCAAACAAGAGCATGTAGAAGAAATCCGCAGTCCTTCCTCGAAAGGAATTCTCTTCAAGAAGTTTGCAGTATCGCGTGAGAAAGAACATATGGAACATAAAGTCCAAGTCTGGGACATCAAGATGCAACAATGTTAAACATAGCAGGAAATTATTATAATTTGAGGCCCATTATATTTTGGACAATTGGCAATAAAACGTTGCAGAAAGTAAATCAGAATAATACATGAAATGTTAGAACATAATAGTTTTAAACTTATCAGTCCATGAGCTGGTTGGTGAAATAAAAACTGCACATCATATTTATTATTTAGATGTTTTAATAACAAGACATAAAAACTGCACATCAATAGTAATGGTTGTGTTAAGAAGCACAGTCCTTTTCTAGCCAACTACATTTCCATCTCAGATTCTCATCTTTGCTTTACAGGTGTTTTTTCACATTATAGTGCACAAATAGGGGACAGACAAAAATATGAAACAGTGTATCATTGTACGAGTTTCCGACGATGAACCAATAAGTATTCTGCAGCTGCTCTACTTTGAATTAACCTATTCAGCCTAATAGCCTTACATTCCAAAGCTTATTACGATACATGGATATCAAATTGCACTTTCTAAACCACTATATTGTAACTATAATACTCCCTCCATCCCGAAATGAGTGTCCACATTCCTAAACATAATCATATTTGACATTCGAACTTTCACCCATTCATGGTAATTTGGTAAAGTTCCTCTTTCTAGTTTGTAACATACATTATTTTAGAAGGAAAACTGAATTCTTGCTGTATTCACTTCATTTACTGATGTTACAAAACTTGAAAAGTAAAAAAAATTGACAGGTCGGTCAGGAAATGGATCTTCTAACACTACATACACATAGGAAATTCCCATGCTTAAATCAACAGATGTCCATCCATGTTAGATAATAGGCCACAACACACTAGGGGGAAATGGATCAGCATATTCTTTGTAGTCCTAAAAAAACACAAAAGAGAAAATTGCATCAAACAAGCTTCAACAATATTAGCTGTTACCATTCATCTTTGTAGTATCATTACGTGACTACAATAAAACAAACCAGGGTATCAATGTGTAAATACACTGCTCTCTCTGAAACTATGCAATGGAACACAAGTTGTGAAGATGATGGTACTTATATTGCATTTATAGGCTGGGACACATAACACTTGATAAAACATAGCCATACCAGCACAACTGGATATAAATCACATGCATTCTTTCCTACAATTTCCTGGCTTCAAGCCTGATTAGTTTATCGATTCAACATTTTCCCGTGTACAGTGAGATTCTTTACAAAATCGGGCATTCAAAGTAACAAAGGATTATCTGCCACAACATAGAATTAAAACAATTACCCATTTTCCTGAAGTAGAGGAAATTAGTGACAAGGCGCCAGAACTGATATTGCTTAACCACAAGTCTCGGATTCAAGTACAGGTTATAAGGAGAAATAATCTGCAACATTCCACCACCAAAAAAAGCGTCATGAACCATAACATTCAGTTCACCTCCCAAATCTGAAACCTTCCTCAAAGCGCAATCAAATTAACAACCCCAAACCGCAATAACCATAAAAACCCACAAAAAAAACAAAATCCAGACCAAACCCACACATCACACCTTCAATCAAATCAATAAAATCCCAACACAATCCCAACACCCCAAAAGTCATTCTCAACCCTTTCTAATCCAAATCGTCACAACTCCAGCTGAAATCAGCCAAACAAGAACCGAATCGATTCACAGAGAATCAGAGAGAGTGCGATACATACATCGAGTGAGCAGCCAATGGTGGTGACGACGGCGGCTGTGAGATACGAGCGGGTGATGATCGGCATTTGCTTGTACCATTCCTCAACAGCTTGGGCCATCGATTCGATTCGATTCAGCTTCTGCGATTGTTGATCCGAAACCCTAGAATTGTAATCAGAAGTTTCTCGCTCGGGAGAGAAATGGGAGCAGAGAACAAAAAAAAGTTGGAGTCGGTACTGTTGAAGAGAGAGAGAGAGACGGATATGCCCAGGGCCCCAGGTCAAGTTCAATTTGGGAATGACAAGTCCCAGCCAATCACGTAGCGCGTGACTTTCACTATCCAATCAGCTCCTTTCCTGCGTGTTTTTTGCATTATCTGCTTTTTCATGTACAAGCTAATTACTTTATGTTTAGCGAAGTTAATTTAGGATATTGAAATTAATATTAATATTTTAAATTATGAAATAGCCAAGGTAAATAGGTAATGATAGTCACGTCATTCGTTGATTGCTTAGCAAATCATATCTAAACATTAATAATTAATAAGAGAAAATAAAAAATGAATACATTTGTAAATAACTTAATATTATGGGAACAATTGCGAGATTGAACCCACCACAGAGCATCCCGGACCCCGAGCGCTTCAACCATTGCCGGAGAGAAGGCGCCAACCCGAGCCAAACTTCGCGCATTAAGAATGGCACTCGAAACATCCGTGCAAACTAAATCAAGATCGTACCGACATCGCATCGAATCAACGAAGTTAGACTAGAGTGAATTGACTGAGTATATGGATTACAACCTGACAATCGAGGATTCTGGAAAACCCTGAACGAACCTCGGCCCACCAAACGGCGACTGCCAATTCAAACAACATCGTGAGCAACCATGAGGCTTCGTCATACAAAACTAGGGCATGTCCCTAACTCCGCCAACAAAAAAAGAGCATGAAGGGAAATATTAAAGCCTAGACACCAATAAATTATAATTAGTTAAAATGTGTTAGATCCTGTTTTCTCAAAAGGGATAAGTTAAACTCCTTAAGGTGATGAAATCTCATTCCTCTCGAGTCTTTGTGGTCACATAGCCTATTTCAACTTTTTCATACCAATCCTCTCCTTTTCCACCGCCTCATCACCTTCGCAAAAGTGCGCCTAATATTATGCAAAACACCCCAATCAAGAGAAAAACACTCATAGTATAGGAAGGCATCGCTTGCAAAATTGTCTTAATCATCATCTCCTTACCCGCTTTAGAAAGGGATCGACCTTCCCAATTAGAGATTTTACGGGAAATATGGTCTTTAATGTAGCCCAAAGTTGCCTTCCGGTTCATGCCAATCATATTTGGGAGCCCCATATAAGTATTGGACTGCCCCTCCTCCTGATAAAGGAAAAGATCGAAAACACTTGATTTTACCTGAGCGATAGTAGTTGGACTAAAAAATATTGGGAAATTATCATCATTTACAACATGCTTGGAACCCTGACCATAAGTCCTTAGAATGTCTCGAACTCGACAAGCCTCCCTTACTAAAGCATTACAATAGATGTAGCTATTGTTGGCAAAGAAAATGTGAGATGGGGGCGCACCCCGATCAAGTCTACACCCATGAACCCAACCCCTTCCTTCATAGCTCGAAATTAGTGCAAAAAGAACTTCGACACATGTGATGAATAAATACGGTGAAAGTAGATCACATAGCCGGACACCCCTCGACGAGGGCTCAAGAGGGAACCTCCTCCCGCTAGTATTGATAGAATATGTTATTGATTGGATGCAAGTTGAGGTCATAGAAACAATAGTCATGAAAACCCATAATGTGCAACATAATCAATAGAAATTCCCGTTCAACTTTATCGTAGGCTTTGCTCATGTCTAATTTTATCGACATAATCCCAGTGTTCATTTGTTGTTTTATCTAGATATGATGGGGCAATTCAAAAGAAATCAATATATTGTATGTAATAAATTGGTTTGGGACGCGCTATGAGACTCTAATGTGATATACATCATGACGGATTAGAGTCTATTTGTCATAACTTTATCAGAAACCTTATATATTACATTGCACAAGGCAATTGGTCGAAAGTCACTAACCACCGCTAAGGATTTCTTCTTCGGGATGAGGACGACATTAGTAGAGTTTATGCCCTCAAGCAACAACCCTGATTGGAAAAAAAATATTGCACTATTACGAGAACATCCAACCGAACAATGTCTGAGTGACCTTGAAAGAAACTTAGGTTAAGATCATTAGGTCCCGGGGCCTTGTCAGGGTTCATGGAAAAATAGTTGACCATACATTGATCTTATGAAAAAAGTGACCATAATTTTATGTAATTTCCATTGATCATGGTGTACTTTACACTATAAGAACAACTACTCGATCTAAACTGATAAAATTTGAAACAATTTATTATCTATTATTTTAATTGTTTAGATAGTTTTAAACCGTCTAATTCTCTGGTCAGATTGAATTTAACTCGATGTACCTAAAATATACTATATCATAATTTATTTTAAAATTAAAATTAAAAGTCCAATCAAACAAATACTGTAACTAGAACTGTACAAGCAATAAAGATAGAAATATTTGTTTATAAAACACAATTTACAAAAATAAATACACTATCTCAAATCAATTTAAGGTGAAAATTCAATAAATTTTCTTGGGGGCGTAATCAAGTGAGAACTCATAATTTACATGAGAAAATGAGAATCAATTTTGGTCATTAGATGAATATTTGGATGAAAATGATTGTTGCTAACTCATTAATGACAATTTGGTGTAATTATTCTCAACTCTCTATTTAATTTTGTCTTTAAACACAAGTATAAGGGTATTTTCGAATTTTTGTATCATTAAATTATTTCTTTTTTATTTACCAGATCTAATTTAGTTAACTGTCATTGATTTTATTTCATAAATTACTTTTCTACAATTTTATGGGTTTGTTTTTACA
>JAYMTP010000198.1:0-41691 GCA_036897365.1 Geranium brycei
TCTATTGACATGCCCTTGAGATCCTTGGTCTGTGTAGCGGAGAGAAAAAAGATGTTAACTACTAACTAGTAAGTATAAACAGAAATATAATAGAAGAAAATAATGAGGCAGACTTGACTAACCACATATTTGGACACTGTATCTGAGTCACAACTTAGATAAACAACTTTACGGGCTTTATCGATGCTTCTAACAACTCCTTGCAAAAGCTGCCCGGTGTTCATCTCAAGCTCCTTACTCTCTGCAGAAATATAAGATCAGGCACCAAAAGAAGATAACAAAAACAGTGCACATAAATTGTTAAATGATATTGCAAGCTTAGAGACCTCAAAGCAAACGCGACAGGGTTTAAGAACATTAGTAGAGCTCCAAGCATAACGATACCAAGAAAATAGCATTCAAGTACCTGCAACTTAAACCGACAGTCTCATGGAGAAACTCGCTAAACCTATGATCTTCAATTTGGGACTGGAATAGTGTTTTAGAAAATGAAAAATGCTTTTATAGGTTACTTTATTCTGTGGCAGACACTCAGCCATATGTAACTGCCATGAAGCTGATGAGGGACCTGGGATGAATCCATGGCCCATGATGCACTTTAAGCAGTGAAGTGAAGAAATAGCAATTAATTCTCCTCTTAAAACTACCACACAGGCCTCGAGCTGTTTCATGGCAGACATCCAGGTGACTGATTTCTGTCACATTGCCTTAATGGTGAGCGTTGCTTAGTTGACGACAGCATATGAAACAAACAATTTTTAAATAAAAGTTCTAGGTATCACATTAAAATATTAGGCACACTAGTAAAGCTAAACATGCAATACATCATAATATTAGCAAGCATAGGATAAGAAAGGTAGCAAAAAACACAAGACAGATACCTTGTTATTTGAGGCATGCTTTGAGATTGTCAGAATTTAGTCAAACTAACATGAAATTAAAAAAATGGATATTTACCAGAGTTGGTGTTTTTCGGCAAAAAACCCGTGAAAGAAGACAATCCAAAATGAAGAATGTAACCATGATCTTCAATGCTTTTCACATAAGCAGTGAGGACCTGTAGAGTGCATGTGAGGAAGAAATTCAAGGTTAAATAGCCATATCAAAACCCCCAATTAAAGAGGTACTCAAACGAATCAAAAATAAATAAATTTATACCATGACCATAATTTAGATGGAAATATGTCGTCATCAAGAAATAACCAACATAATCAAGCAATAACCATGGGAGATACACTTCAAACAAATAGAATATGATTATTAATTCTAGTTGAGATCGATTTCAAGATGTAACATAAATATTAAATATCAAACAAATTGTTTTTGGTCAACAATGAAAGGAAATTTTATTAACGAAATAAGGAGTTCCCAGGGAGGGGATCCCAAAACCAAACAAAGGCCAAAGTGTAATCAAAAGAAAAATATAGCCCTAAATAGCAAACAAACTTTAACAGAAAATTACTAGTTACCATAATAACTACGACAATTACTGTTTCAAAAATAACAGAAAGAAAAGGGAATGCATCTGGATTACAAGAGAAGTAATGTATTTTTCTACTAAGGATTAGCATCAGCATAAATCATTGCCATCAATTCCCACTCATATTCAAACTCTACATAGTCAAACAGCAATGTCCTTTAATGTTCTCACTCCATATATATTGTTAAAATTATTCATATTCATGTTCCACACTATCAGCACATAAAATCAAACGATAAAATATGCAACTTGAGGAAACAAAAACCGAATAAACAAAGAATATGACATAAAAAGATTTGATACATGTGAATTCACATACCATTCCCTCTTGAATGGCATCAAAGGTAAAGCCCTTGTGCAGGACAGAGAGACGCAAAGAGAGCCAAATCTTTGGTTTCCCTTTCTCTTTCTTGTCATCATCCAACTGCAATACAATGCAAGAAACCAGCTGTCCAACTTGGAATATTCTGGGAAGGATGTCATTTTCAATGCCCTGGTCAAAGGTAACATCAAAGACATTGAGACTCGGAAGAGAGTAGTGACAGTTAACAGAGCACAGATACACTAATTGCAACAAAGGTAAATAGTATTAACATAATAAACAAAATATTAGCATGGTTAAGTGAGGAACACAGAAATATTCTGATGAAGAATCGTATCAGAATCTACTTCAAACAGAAGCTCGTTATTACCTCATCTTCATTCTCCAAAATAGGATCAAATGCATCCCCTGCACGAACTAATCCACGTAAACCACCTGGGAGACTAACCACCAGGTCTTTCTCATTTACTTCACTGACAACTCCCCATAGCTTCATTCCAGGAGAAATATTCTGCATACAAATACAAGAAGAACCACTTAGAAGAAACTTCAAGCACAAAAAGTACAAATACTAAGGGAAATGCTTACAGTTAATGGAATGTTAAAGATGCAGCAACCAAGCATATAATGAAATTATTATATAAAACACTAAGAAGACTGTTTCATCTCATCAAGCATGCAAATAAGACAGCAATTTGTGAGTAAAAGTGAATGTGCCGGAATTGTTAGCTAACAACTCAAGCATTGACTTGAAGCATTAACGACTTTGAAAGGGTGATACATAGAGGAATGGGGGATGGTAACCATTGTCCATGACAAACCCCACTGTCATGTCAATGACTTGATTGGTCAAGTAAGGTAGGTCTCACGTATCTAGGTATACTATACATTAACTGCAAAGATGAAGTACTGACAGACACAGCATACTGCTATCTTATTTGTATTGATGGTTTGGTCAAGTGTGCATGCTGTCAAGCTATTCATTTCAAGTAATAGTAATAACAAAAACCAACAAATGTCTACCAAAACATGTGGGAAGTAAGGAATTCTTTAGCCACGTACCTTGAAAGTGATCTTATTGGCATATCGAGGTAGTTTTCCACTAATTCCAGCGCCAGATAGAGAACCAAAGTCATCCTCTTTTGAATGCCCCTTTGTCTGATTGTTTCTCCTCTTTTTCTTGCTTGCTCGCCGATCCTCCAGCTCATACTCGGCATCAACTTCGGCGTGAATTTCATCGCGTTCTTGTTTGCTGAGAGCACTTCCTCCCCCTAAAATTTCAGAAAAAAAATAGTAAAACAACAGAAATTAATAATATGACCAAACTTATACTTTGAAAGGGTGTTAAATTTTAAAGAATAACATTTAAGAAACTGAAAAAAAATAAGAGAAAAAGACATATAAGGCAAATACAAATAACTGTCAGTCACACTCAGAAAAAGGCATCACTAAACTATCATCATATGTCCTGACCTTCAGGTCATTGATTTTTTTTCTGAATATCATCAATTCTTGATAGCCTATCAAATTTTCTATCAATTCATCATCACTTACATTTCACACTCTCCAACTCTACTCCACAACCCAATGACCAGAATCACAGACTTCAGATGAAATTAAGGTATGCACATCGTAGAGGCTAATTGTACACTCATAATTGAATACATGACTCCACTGCAAATCCATAGTTTGAAGTGAAAACACGAACCTCTGGGAAAATCGGGGACGTCGTCTTCAATCTGCAAGGCTATGGCTTTGGACTTGGCAGGTTCTTTCGATCCTCTGTTCGGTTTGAATTGAGTTTTGGAGGATTGGTTGAGCTTGGGGGCATCACTGGACCTTCTGTTCTGGAATTTCTTCACCGGCGCGGTCATATTTTCAATTCTCAGGCGAGTAAATTCGCCAGAATGATGAAAATAGGCTTGTCTTGGTCGCCGGAGGGTTTGGGGCGAGGTGTGACGTGGAGGAGATGGTATTGAATTTGAACTAGGGTTTAATGGAAACAATGGGTTTTGAGTGACGGTGATGATACGGGTTGAATTAGCTTGCTGGGCTCTGGGCTTTTATTTATTCATGTTCATTTCAAGCCCATATCTTTTTTCTTAATCTCTTGTCTGCCGATTTGAGATATGGACAAGCCCATCCTAAACTCCACAATCACACATGGCTCGGCCCCGCGAACATCCTCGTATATATGAATAGAAAACCGATCGGAACTAAAAAGAACTATGACAGTTTCGGTGCTGATTTCTCATGACCGGTAAGGTCTGGTTTGATTATCGGCTTTAAGAAGAGAAAATCGCAGTTAATCGGACCGATCTGTAATGATTTAAGAGGTGAAACGCAGCTTCATGTTAGTCATTCATCTCCTCAGGTCTGCAGCTCACAACCTTCCACGTGACTCTCTATCCTTCATGCATTCTTTATCTCTCACAACTCATTCTCCTCCACTCATTTCAGATTTGGATCTCCTCTCTTCTCATCTCACCGATTCTCTTCGTCTCTATTCATCTCTTGATAGCTAGTTATGTTTAGAGGAGGAGGATATGTCGAGTGGAGCATTGGATCTGAGCGGAAGGTGGTGGCAACAACGGATCAGTGCGGTGGAGATGCGACGGCAGAGCACAAGAAACTAGGTTTTCACAATTTTCAGTTTTTTTAAAATTTTAAATCAGAACCAATTTCGGTTTAACTAAAAAATCAGTTTAATTTCCCGGTTAATTATATGATCAGTTTCCCACCAATTCTGGTCTAGCTTCGATTCCAAAATTTGAAAACCGAACCACACCGGTTCAGTTTTTGGTTCAATGTATCGGTTCTGGTTAACTATGTTTGAGCACCTCTATCTATGACTGACTCCGGGGAAATGGTGATTTGATACACCCAAAACTTGTGTTTTCAATTTTCTTAAACTTGTGTTTTCAATTTTCTTTTGCTCAGCGATTTGAATTTCTTATTGAAGATAATTAGCAAAAGATCCCAATGAGGGAATTAGAGATAGAATTACATCAGGTAATCAAATTACCAGAGAGTACAAGATGAAATTGAGAAAGAAAGCATTGAAATGAAACAAGCTTGATGAGACTAAAGGTGAAACATCGTCGGCATGAATCGGATGCGCCGCCAGAGCGGTAACCGGAGGAGACGCAAGCGTCTGGGCAGCCACAAAATTCGCCGATCCGGCGAAATTCGAGGCGGAGCGATCAGATTCGGATGGTCAGCCGCCACTAGGGGCGAGACCGGCGTCGGCGCAATTGAAGACACGGGGTTGGTTGGGGCTCGAGAATTCATTAAATCCTCAAATTTGATGCACTCAAGTTTCAATTTACTTTTTTCACACACCTAACTTAACAAAAATTTTATTTGTCTATTAACACAATTAAGATTCTGATTCTTTTAATTTCGTTTTTTTAGAAATACTAAAAAAACCCTTTTGTATATCATATGTTTTAATTTCGTTTTTCATAAATACCAAAACACCCTTTCATTGGAAAATGACATAAATACCCTCACTTTCTTTTCAAGATTACAAAATAAAATCATTCTCCTACGATACAACCCAACACGTCTGGAACCGCCGCGAGAGCATCGATTTTATACCCATAAGCCAGATTCTTGAGGGGTGTCACTCGAAATCGTTCACATTCCCATTTATGATACCTCAGTGATTTTCTTCTCTGTTTTCTTCAAATCAAATGTTGGTCTGAACCTTCGTCGTCGTCGTAGTATTGATTGGCAGGTGGGGGTAGAGGGGAAGTTTTGAACATTGCAAAATTAGGGATTTCAGGACATAAACTAAAGGCTTAGTATTTTTCGTTTTCGCTAAAACAAGAAGCAAAATATAACTCAAATTTGGACATCAACCAGACTATTTAACTTAAATATAACTTTTGTGCTTTTTTATTGATTTCATATTCAGCAAAACAAATACCGACGTGTTGATAATTAAATTTCACGCATTATACCTTTTGAATCACTAAAATCAAAAAATTGTATGCAAAGATATGAAGAAATAACCATCTAAAGGTTGAAGATGAGAACTGAATTTGAGGATGGGCGATGAATGTTGAAGAAGGTTAAAATGTCATCGTTTTTAACCTATTCAAGATTAATGTGTATGCATAAAAATAGAGTCAACTTTTAACTATAATGTTATATAGTCCAATGGCAATATGTGTCTGTCAAGCATCCAGATGACCACTTGGCTATGAGACTCGATTGTTAACTATTATCTTGTCGGGATATATATACAAAACACTGCTATTTTAATCTTCTTCACCCTCTAGCACTCAGTCTTGAACTCCAGCCTAATCTTCTTCAACGCTTTACCTAGTTATATGTTCATATCATCGCCTACAAAATTTTGATTTTGTCGATTTAAAAGTCAAATTGTTCAAAATTTAATTATCTACACGTATGTAATTATTCTGCCAAGTTTATCGCCTCCGTCATTTGTCTCACCACAACCCCCACAACCCCAATTGGTTATTCCAATAATTTGATACACGAATAAGACGAAATGCAAAAAAGGTTTAACGATATTGCTAGGTTGGAGCGAGACGTCGACATGGATTTCAAATATGTTTCTCAAACAAAAAATTTGTATTGTTCATAGCACTCCTTTGAAAATTTAAAAGCTTGAAGGATGTTTTAGTCTTTTCATAAAAACTAACCTCGTTACAAAATTTAGTGGACGAACATTTTTTTAGTAAGTGAAAATGATAAAGTAAAACTTGGGTGTATCAAAATTAGAAAACACACAAAAAATTGTGTATCAAATTGTCCTTTCCCCGTGACTATGTGATAGGTTTATGATCTTAGCTACACTCTAACTAGATTAAGAATATTGGGTATCTATCGAGCATGATTTTTTTTGTCTTCTTATGTGAGTAATAATGAAACGAATTCGGACATATTTTGTAACTCTAGCCTACTTCGATTAAAACTGGAACGAAATATTACAAATTTTATGACATGCCCGAGTCACACTCCACCTATACTTTAATTAATTATATTTGATATTTAATACATTTTGGTCAAAATGTTATTTTTCTAAATTATGTTGAGGAAGTTTGTGAAAAATTTGAACAAAAGCTTTGATTCTCCATCCTCTTACTTATCAAGTGCTCAATTACGAGAACATTTATATTGTTCATGTGTAGTAGGACCAACTTTAGATATCACGTTAAAATTGGTATAGACCCAACACTATTATATAAATTAAGCAATGAGCAACCAGAGGAATGATGCATAATTTTTCCCAACTTGATCCGATCATTCTAGTCTACCTCCATTAACAATATCAAAATTAGATAACCAAACCTAAATGTTCCAAGCAACATCCCACCATATCATATGCACACATAGGTCCAATCCATCAAATGTACAGTATAATGTTAGTGATAGGAATCATATTCTTATTAGACAAACCTCATTTGAAACCTTCTACTAATTGTATTAGTTTGGGATCATGATTTGTTTTGGCGGGAGTCATTTTAGTATTTGTATTAGTTTGCTGGTTATGTTTAGGGTTCAAGTAGTTTATAAACACATGAGGGTTTCATGGAGAAAGTTATTAGTAATTTGTTTCCTTTGATATCTCGTGTTCTCTCTAACGAATGATAAAGTGAGATTAAAGCTATCTTATTAATCTAGCTCACTGTCTAGCATAATATGAGTTATAACATGAGCCACAAACTAGGATCGTAACAACTTGGTATCATAGCCAAAATTATGGGTGATGGAGTGGCGGAAGGACTCGAGGAGTTCATTCGGTCTTACCAGATGGACAAGACAGGGGTGGATCAAAGACATCAGGCCGCCAACACAAGGATGGTGCAGTTCGCTACTCAGATGCAACAACTATCGCCCCAAATGCAGCAGCTAGCAAACTCTCTATTAGTCGACTGAACTTAGGTCATCATCGACCATACTAGTAGGGCACCAGAACATATTACTCCGGGAGGTCTGGTCGGTGTTGAGGAGATTCGGGTCTTACCTAGAAGGAGCACCTAAGGGAAGCCCATATACACGTTAGAGTTTATCTTTGACTCAAAAGACTAGCCTATTATGTCGAGGGTCCAATGTGTATATAAACTCTTCTTTAACCCAATAATCTTTTAATGTGAGACTTTGAACTCAAATGTGTATCTAACAATCTCCCTCTACACATTGAGTCTCATCACATCAGGCTGGCTCCCCTTAAGCCCAACTTTTTACTTGGTCTACTCAAATACCACAAGAGCCCTTTTCGTCATATACGTGTCACACCATGAGAGAATCTGATCATGGTCTCGGTCTTACCAGTCATAGGATAGTACTCGACCCACTTTACCAGGAGAGTTTTACCGAACCAAGGCTCTGATACCACTGTTGGGGAGATACGAGTCTTATCTAGGAGGAGCATCCAAGGAAAGTATATACACATTGAAGCTCAAATTTGACCTAAAAGACTACCCTATTAGGTTTAGGGTCCAATTATTATATGAACTCTTCATTAACTCAATCATCTTTCAATGTGGGACTTTCAACTCAAATGTGTACCTAACAGTCAGAACTGGCAGGAACGAAATGCACGTCAATCCTCATCCGACGCGAATGGACTTTCCAAGGTTTAACAGAGGGGACAATTTTGTGGTTTGGTTGAACAATGTACTTGAAACTGGATGTTTGACTATCAAGGATAATTTGCAAAGGTATATAGCAGATGATGAGCCATTTGAGGCTCATTCGATTAGGTGGTCTCCTAAGCCTCTGCTATGGAACCCACTTATGTTTTTTTTAGCCCCTAACACCAAATCATGCAACTTTACTATTGGAGGATGGAAATGTGGCCGAGAAAGCTCTTGATCCCGCATATAATAAACAACTGGTCAATGAAAAGGACGTTGACGTGGAATCTCGTTTTCATGCTAATAGTGAAAGTGACATCCATGGAGTGGTTGAATTGGCCTATTCCTCCCAAGAGGATGCTCCAAAGCAGTCTTATGCATCAATGGCGAAAGCCGCAAAAAGGAAGCCCGATATTGTATCAATTTGGTATTAAAGTCTGGGGTTATGGGAGACGGACTAGCAGATCAGTTCAACGAGTTCATGCTGATATACCGAGTTGACAAGACCACAGAGGAAGCGTATGATCGAGAGTTGATCACAAAGATGCAACAACTGACTCAATTATTGCATCACATTAATTCTAATATCAAAAACGACTTTGTGGAAATTTTGCTCCTGGGCGCGAAATTGATATTTCTAATTTTTCTGAGCTTAACATGGAGACTGTATGTGAAGCAGACATGTCCAAGGTTGATCGTTCATATCATATTGGCATTGCTATTACTGAGGTTAGGCCACCTCCTAAAAGATATCCAATTTCGACAATCATTTCAAATAACCTCCTAAAAGATGTCTAATGTCGACAATCATTTCAAATAACCATGCATCTATTGAAAATGACATACCTACGACTAGTCGTACGTACAAAAAAATTATAATTGCAACATTGGAGCCGAGGCAATAAGCAAAGGAAAATTAGCTTCAGGAACTCATGCCCCAAATGCAAAAGATTTTGGAAGCCATGAATTTGGGCTGGACCAAACATTTCAACAACGTACAATTTAAATCTCAACTTCGAGGGAACATGTTAGGGGAGCTGGCTATATTCATCTGTGGGTTTAAAATCGTCCTTGTTGTGGACGTCTACAATATGGAAATTTGACGCTTACGGTCAAGTGCCGTTTGAAGGGGAGAGTAATGATAGAAATTCAATTCCTATTAGACAAACCTCGTTTAAAACCTTTTAATAATTATATCAGTTTAGGATTATAATTAGTTTTGGCTAGAGTCCTTTTAGCATTTGTCTTAGTTTGCTAGTTAGGTTTAGGGTTCAAGCATGTTGTAAATACTCGTGGGTTCCATGGAATAAAGTATTAGATATCGGAGTTCTCTCCCATGAACCCACTTACTAACAACAAATCCCATACCCTGATACAAAGCTAGTAATCATATCAGTTAGCATAGAAAAATCAAGCAATCAATCATCTAAAAGTCTTGCCACTCTTATTTCAACTGAAATTTATTTGCATGAAAAGACATGCTTTATCAACCTACACTAATATACAAGAAATCACCATAATTGGTAAAAGGAGCACTTCAATCTATAATTATTAGTGATACAATATAACAGGGTTATAAATTACAGGGATGTATGTGTGGCAACTTT
This sequence comes from Geranium brycei, assembly GCA_036897365.1. NCBI lineage: Eukaryota > Viridiplantae > Streptophyta > Magnoliopsida > Geraniales > Geraniaceae > Geranium > Geranium brycei. The sequence continues at coordinate 10,021 of JAYMTP010000198.1, forward strand.
ATGCACATTCGCAAACTTATTCCTCCCAAAGGAAGATAGATGCAATGCAAATCTATTTGCTTATACGATCGCCAGCCGAAATATATACCTTCAAAAAAAGGACGCTTACTGCAAACATGAACTGGCCTTGAAGTTGAGCTACACTCCCCAGATGAAATGTAAATGATAGAAGGTGCTTTAGTTCGTATTTGGCAGAAAATGGCCTTCTGCTCAGACACTTGCAGATCCATCATTTCCAAATCAAAATATAATGTTGATTAATTTAGGGCATAATGAACTCGTTCAAGCAGTTGCACAACCTCGTTGACTCGGATGGGAGGAGAAAATTGTAGCTTAGGGTTTAACTTAACTGTATCTTGTGAGCCAGGAGGTAATGTTAACACATCCTCTTGTTGCAGACTTGTAAGCTCCAAGAACTGAGACAGCATGTCACCATCAAGTATCTTAGGTACTGAAGCCTGTCCGATAAACATCGCAGTTGTAAGCAAAGAGAGAGAAACACACACACGTGAATATATGTATATATACAATCAGGTTTCTCATTTTTCTTACTGGGTTTTCACGGCTGCGGAACTCATTATGATCGTTGCCTAAAATAGGAGCAGTCAACCGATGGACCACGAGTCTAGCTTGGACAGCTTCCAAGAGTTCATATTCTTCCCTGCAGAGTCATGTTATTCAGCAAGCAAAATATAATGGTACGAAGCCTAAGTTGTTAAGTGAAGAACCAAACTAGTATACAAATGGTATGTCACACTTCCAGTGTGGGATACTACAAAATACATGAAAGCTTGAACTGCAGAAGGCAAAACAATATGGGGATCAACTAAGCATACTGAAGAATTTCTAAAATATAATGGTATTATTGATGAATAACTTAATATTGAATTACAATAGTTCCTTTTATAGGGAAAAATAGGAAACAAACTAAATAAGGAGACTTAATACTGATAGCTAAAAGGTAGACCCTAATGCTCAAAACCCTAATATTAATTACCTATTCTAACGCTCCTCCTCACATGCAAGCCGTATAACTTGAGTCTTGCACGTGAACCAAGAATTAACAGGAAAAAAACAAAACAAACGTGCAACTACGTCAAACGACAACGTGCAAAACATCTTCAATCATGTCGATTTTACGGACACGAGAAGAGTCACCAAAACTTTTCAAGCAACTACGTTACATAATAACGGTGCGGTAACTATATCCTATAACGACGGTGCAAAAGTGATCTTTAGGTAAACCAATAAACTTTTAAGCAACTACGCCGGTGCAACACAATTTTAAGCAACTACGACGGCGCAAAAACATCATAAGATTCATAATACAAAACTAAAGCCCATATGCCGGAACGAGTGACTTTGTGGAAAATCACCAAATCCTTGTAAAATCTCCGATGAACAGTAACCAAAATATTGAATTTGCATGAACAGTTTTTTTGGAGAAAGATAAGAAGAGCGGAATAATACTGCCTTGTTCACCCGCTAAAACATAATTAACGAGTGGGCAAAGCCACACATGGCTAGGATCGAAATTAAGCAAGTTGTTATATAATTCTAGCTGGATGGAGTGGGCATATCGCTAAAGACTATTCCTAAAGCATGGATTGTTCTTTATGATGCTTATGTCCTAAAATTGGGCTCTCCCACATGAGTGACAGGCCAAAGGCATAGTATCCACTGAAAACATCTTAACTGTGGGAGTACATGACCTCACACTCTGCTCTTATAAGAGTAACAATTTCGTTACTTGATGGATTTGGTTGGAAGAGAAAATATACATACCTTGATATAGGAATGAAGATTATAATGCTCCCTAACAATGTACTGGCCACGATAGTGTTCTGTTGCAAATCGACATTTGCACCACGACCATCACAGCCCTTCAACACATCATCAGCTGGCAGTTTGTATGAACAAGATCCCTGCAAGAGAAAGTGTTTATAATGCTAATTTAATATATCAACATAAACAAACCATTCCCCAGAGTTTACAGGGACTAAATTAATCCTACAAAATAAAATACTAAAAATCAGCAACTACTATTACATGATATTTATGACCCCTCTAATGTTGGTTTGCACCAAAGCAAAAGCATATAAAACTCTGTTAGATATATTTTGTTTTTTTCCTAGGAAATCAACGTTTTGAGGAGACAGCATTAATAGTACAGGTGAGTAAAACTTGAATTACTATCAAGGCTTAACCTCACTTAATGAATAAAAAATAGACTTTTATCAGGATAATTGAGTAAAAAAAAGTTAAGCATTAACCTTTAAAATTGCCAAGCTTTATGCAATATCCTAAAATGGAATAAGTACCAGAATCTATTGACGGTCACTTGACTAGTACAGTTCAAGCATAAAAACAATAAAATTTACTGCACATGTACAAAACAAAAGTAAAATATGGATTTATGGAATCATATTTGTTAAACTTAATCCAACCCAAAAGCTTAGCCTGATAGGTGGAGGGCCCAACAAGTATATCAAGTGGTGACTGGATCTGAGTAGGACTCGCCCAAGACAAATTGAGATAGATGCTTGCACGTGGACCCGGAACAAGACATCACTGGAAAGTGCACTCTATGACAAGACAGACTATGATACCATGTTAAACTTACTCTAAGCTTAAATTAACAGATGAAGTCAATTAGTGATTAGGTCCCTCTTACAATATTTTACCTACTCATTTTACATTACTACAAATCAACTTAAAGGTTTATACTAGTAACAAAGTGCAAGGCACGCAAATTCCAAATAATACGATTCAGATAGCAGCCTACATACATGCAAGATACAAGGACTAACCTTCTTAATGCTCATGGCTATCTCGCCCATGTGAAATGCAGAAGTCAGTGTTAAGTTGCACTCCGGACTTGCATTTTCTGGGATAGGAAAAAGAACGAAATTCATCATTAGGAACTATATAAAAACAAAACAAAACAACACAGCTGAATTTATGCAATTTTAAGTTTGCTCAAAGGATACAAGCTTGAGCAAAGTATACTGTATAAATATACAACAAAAGGACCAGTAATCAAGTGGATTTTGCACATAACGAATGGGTATTTAGATATGAATGATAAAACTCATAAGCCTTCATATTTACCTTCTAAACGATCTGAACATGACAATACAGCAATGCTCCCTTTGCGATCCGAAACAACAGCAGTGTCAGCATCCATGAGAATACAATCAGCAACTAATCTATGAGATGGATCACAATATAGTTGCTCCAACTTCTTGGCATCCTGGAATAAAAGAAAACATAAGAATAGCTCAAGTACCAAACACACATGGAACTCCATTTCAATTTTACATGCATAAAATCAAACAGTATATCATTTCAAATAGAATAATACTCAGCAGGAAGAAACACCATCTGAGTGCAAGAAAACAAATCATATAAATAACAAAATTGCCGACAGAGTGTCTACCTCATGATAGGAATAGAAAAGGATACCATCACGGCAATCACCAACAGCAATCCTAGTAAAATATGCAGTCAAGGACATTATCATAAAACGTGATCTTCCCACCGCAAACCTTCTCACTCTTTGGGGATTATCAGTTGGAAAACCGCATACGTAGAACTGATATAAGAAACCAACTCCATTAGCAACTACGATATGGTAGACAAAGTCCTCCCAACACATAAAAAGTATATAAAATTTTGCAACTTACAGCATTACCAGCAGAAGCCAAGAAATAGCGGTCAAGATATGGACAAATTGCAAGTACCATTCCAGGCCACGTGGTCGAGTAAGCCAAACGGAAATGCCATGCTTCAGTTTCTTCAAGTTTGATTCCATCACAGCTCGTATCGTCTGGGCTGCTACAAAGACTACTACTAGATAGCTGTTCCGTAGCATACCCAACAATTTCCCTGAACGGAGAAGTTCGTTGAGAAGACCCTTGCTTTGAAAAGTATGTCATCGAACCACTATCCGAATTTTGCATGTGTTCAAGGCAGAGGACAATCAGACGGCCCTTCGTGCTGTTAAATAAACATAGAGTTGTAATATGCACAGATTAAATAGAAACATTCAACAGATAGGAACATGCTTTCCCAGGGGTTACCCAAATAAATATCACAACATTCACCAAAAAATGTTTCTCTAGTCTAATAAATTGTATGGTGGAAAGGAAATGTAATGAAACGTGTAATACACCTTTCAGCTTCCCCACTGGGCATTATAGCCGGACCAGTAGAGAGACTGGTCCCAACTACAACAACTTGTTCATTTCCCACTTTAACTAACTCCATAGATTTTCCTGTTTCGCCAAGCTCAAGTTTGAAAGATGATAACACTGACCCACGAAGGGGGTCTACACAGCAAACATCGGACGAGCACATGTCATCACTCAAATTGGTCCTCATAACAATTAATAACCTGCTCTCGTTATGATAGAGCACCTTCCTCGGAGTGCCTTCAAGATGAAATTTCTGCACGTTAAGCCTTTTACTGTGCACCATTTCCACCTAAAGAACCAAAGAACCATGTTACTTGCAACAAACATTCATAACCATCTCTCAAAAAAAACATTCATAACCATGTTAGCCTTTTATTGGCACCGTCCATTTCCTACATGCAAATCTGGCATTATTCACCCTAAATACCAAATTCATGCTTCAGAAGTATTAAACAGTTTCAACAAATTGAAAAGGTAAGAGTGGCATCGCCAGAATAAATGCTTAAACAACATGAATTTAAAGTACAATTGAAGAGATTTCGCACCAAATGTAAACTGTTCTCCGCAACAAATAAAATTCCATTAGGACATTCATCAGAGCACACAGGAGTCACATGTGTTGAAGGTTGAAACGAGATAGAAGTATATGAGAGACTGTGTCTCGCAGTTTGCAACAACCAAGGCCTATCACTGAGAGCAATGACATCTGAATCAAGAGAATTACTTAGAGGAACCAGGAAAACCGGAGTAATGCCAATGCGACGGATGGCAATCAATTGGAGGTTAACAGGTAAGCCATTCATCTCATTGGCTGAATTAACTGAGTAATTTCGCGAACCAAAAGAAACTGAACCTTGCATTCTTGATGAAGTACTATCCGCATTTACTAAGGAGAAATCCGCACCATGCCTAGATAACTCCGATGAGGCTGATGTAAAGGCAGCAGGCCATTCAAACCGAAGTAGCATTCCATTCCTCAATCCCGAAAGAACATATATTCTATCAACTAGCACAAGCCTTACATCTTGAGGGATGCACCCGCTAATAGTAACCCCCAGAGTATTTGTTAATAATATGGCACCTGAAGCAATAATTCTTAAACCTTTACCAGGTCTAAAAGACAAAATTTCAACAGAAGGTTTATGTGTGCCAATAACAATGGTACTGCCAATGTCAACTCCAACTGGAAGTGTAGCTGCATGGATTCTATCCACCACGCTGAAGGTAGAACTTGATGATTTTGGTTCAAAATATTTGTGAGGTATAGATATACAAGATAATTCATGTTGTAGTCTTACCCGTTGCATTTCAAAAATTTCATAATGATACGTCGACAGTGATTTGACTCCAAGAATGAACAAAAAACATGGATTAGAAGTGGCAACCACTATCAAACTATGACCAACTGCCCCCAAGTTGATATTTATATTATCAGGGGACCACGACGTACATATTGGAGAAGGTAATGGGATACCTTCAGAATGTGCACCCTCAGTGGGCAAACAAAGCTTAACTGCATTTTGGTGAATCTGGACCAGCAAACCATCTTCCAGAAGGCCACATGCCAAGGTACATACATCGGGCTGGAAACCAACTGAATCAGTTACATCGGTGAAGTTTAAGCCAACAAATAGAACTCTAGTCTCTTCAACAAATGATAGGACAAGAAAAGAATGATATGAATCTTTTACTTTCATTTGAACTGTCCACGTACCAGTTATCCCTTGATAAGTAGGGGCAGTCCTGTATAACTTTTCTACACTTATACCACTTCTGATAATCCTTAATGATCCCTCTGGAGCTACTCCACAGCAGGCGAAAACTTGATCATGTTTCTCATCATGGTAATCTACAACTGACATATCCAAGATTGGCGCAATGTTCTGTATAGGGCTTGTGTATGTTAGCCTCTCATTTTCCAGTTTTAGAACCACTCCATCACCCATCTCAACAAATGCAGCCAAATATCCTCCGATGACCCACAAAAGAGATTTACATGGTAGACCTTTATAGAGACACTCGGATATATTAACTTTAAGATCGCCCGAGTTAAATGAAACTTCAATCATGAAAAGTTCTCCTGTATCTATGCTGAAAATCATCCTTGGATTTTTATCATTTTGTGGTTCCCAACTCCATGAGCACACATATCTGGATGTAGATTTCATGTTGCTATTTTCACCATCTATGCACATGGGGTCACTCTCACTCAATCCAAGTAAAGCACTAGCACAGACAGCAACATTATCATCAACATTGTCATCATCAAAATTTTGCTCCTCGACTAAGTTTGTCCTGTATACACAACAGGGATTGTGAGCATCTCTAAGATCCATCAATAGAACATCACCCACCCTGAACAGACATGCAAATCCATTGGAATAGGGTACTTCGACAATATTATGTGCTAGCGGTCCATCTTCAATATATTGAGACATTATATGAATAGCATTTTCTCTTACATTCCATCCTAGCAGCAACAGCTCATTCAAGACTGCTCCCCTCCTGCATTACCAGGTTTATCACTTTGTTGTTAGATGACAGAAAAACCACTAGAAACAACCCATCCAACAACCATGCGAATAATAGATCACATGAGCATAAATTTTCTTGGCGGACTATTTCAATTGCCATACCTATTTAGAAGAACCGCCAGTACAGGATTATTATCTTTACTCAAATGACTAGACTCCCTTGAAATAAAGCACATGCTCCATATAGTTCCACATATGTTGGTTTTCTGGAGACTTCTGGGAGTAACTGTTTCCCCTTCATTTTCAGAAGGATAAAATATAGTCTGAAATTATTTCACAAAATGCCTCATTAACTCCACAGGGAAATGTCATGAGCACGGTAAACTGGATGTGCATCAAAGTCTCAGATTGTTATCTTGATATCACTGATTTTTTAAAAATCAAATACTTGCTAAAATCTGAGCAACTATAAACGCGAGTCAACCTTATCGATGACATCATTGGTGGCAGACACTGAAACGGAGAGAAGTGCCAGCCGGTCTTCATATGCACTTGCAGCAATGAAAGATCCACTACGAATATACAAGAATTGAGTCAGTAGCATCAACAACCCCAATTCCAGTAAAATCAGAAAATTCAGCCGCAAAAGTATTTGTTTTATTTTTGAATTCGGATTCGAAGTACATGAACAAGACCAGGGGGAGGACAGCTTCAAACAATAAAATAATAGTAATTCCAGTGACTCAATCATCCACATCCCAATTCACCCAGATCCAATGTTGTGATCCCTTCGACAGTTATTATTATTATTATTATTTAGCAGCCATTAATTATTAGCAGTTATAATTATTATATTTTAGTTAGTAGTAGGAATTAAGGTTTCACGTTTGCAGGGATTGCAATCCCACTATCTCTATTATTTGCAGTACTCTTAATATGTATTAAAGGCTCCTTTGGGTATGAAAGGAAGGCAAGCAATATATTAGTTAAAGTATCAGAGTTACTGGAGTTTTCTTGGAGTTATTGGTGAAGTGCAGTATAGGTTGTTGACGAAACCAATCGTTCCGATCAAACTCGTCACCTCGAGGTCCCATTACCTGATCTAGAGCCAGGGACCATAACATCCAATAATACATATATTTCTTCTCCTGCAATATTTAATAATCTGTCCATATAATTCTATCAAATTGCATCCAGCTGCAATTTACCACTGCCAAGGTATAGGACATTATATAAGGTCAAACAATTTCAACAAAAGGGGGAAATATTAAGTCTAAACTGTCCTTCCCGTGAAAAAATACATTTGCTCACCGCATTAAGTTTGATGTAATTGGATACGTTATTAAACAAATTAGTCATTTATGACCAAAGAAGCACCTTACCTAGTATCAACAGCTAGCATCCTTCCAAGCTGATGCCTTGAGCTTCCAGGACTAGAAAGTTGAACATTCGACACTGGGAAGAACCTGTGTCATAAACAGACAGAAATAAAACAGCTCTTAATAAAAAGTAAGGAGTAACTTAATCTAGTAGATCAATGAAAAAGTAGATAGCGGCAAATCTCCTTAAAATGCAAGACTATACACAACAAGAAAGAAAAGAACCTGTGCATTTCGTTGCAAAATGCAAGTACTGAGAGCTTCCCAGAGTCAGAAATAACCACCAAAAGGTCTCTTCCCATCATCTATAAGAGTAAAGGACAGGTTTTTTAGGAGATATTTCTACATAGAAAGATACTGCCAATAACTTGCACTTTTAATCATTCAGATCAGTTATTTTTTGTCCCCTTTTCAACAGTGACATAAAACTGCTACTACAGCAAGTGAAGAACAATAAAAAAATGTTTCAGAAGAAGCTGGTAAGCCATAAATTGACAAAGTACCTGTGGACTTCGTGCCATAAACTTCTCATTCCAATGCAGTATAGCAAGATCTTTAATTGTCCCAAATGCAGCTTGCTCACAAACAGACTGTACGACTCCATCTTCGCCAATTACAACCAATTCTATAGATGTCTCCTACACAAAACAAGATCAATATATTACTGTCAGAATAAGTTCGTTCTATAAATTAAGATACAATTTTCCTACAGATACTTCTTACATTCCAACATTTGGTGCAACCTTGAAATTTAGTCAGCAATAATATTAACCTTTAACCTATCCTTCAGGTTGTGACAATGTCCCTCTTTTTTTTACCTCATTGGGCATTAGCAAAAACCAAATGGTTCCACTGCATACAAGTCAAAACTAAAACTCCAAATCATAGCTCATAAAGAACCGTCAGATAAGGAAAAAAAATAATCCCAATTCCTGGTTAAGCTTTCTGAGACAACTGCATCAGCAAGATAATTATTCCTTTCCATCATAATGGACCCTGATCATCACAAACCGCCCTTAAACCCCAAATACACATAATTCGAACAGCAGCTACAAATCCCATTGCAGACATGCCAAATTTTAAATTCTAAAATCCAAGAAAAATCAAATTCGATGCAAATAATTCAACAATCTCAATCTAGGTTACTGTACATAATTGAGATCGCACTGCTATCAATGATAGTTAGTTCTGTCTGCGGCAGCAAGCATGATCAATAACCTAACACCTCACACAATTCCAATTCCAGAAACAGCAAGTAGGAGAAAGTGGTGCAATGGCGAGAAAATGACCTTCCCGAACACGATGTCGAGGCAGGATGGGGAGCGAATGCGACCATAGACGACCTGGAGGACGACGCTTCCTCTGAGGACGCACTTGGCGAGGTAATGGACAGTGCTGGACGCAGCCGAGGACGAGGACCGCGACTTGGTTGACGAACACTCCTCCTCCGAGACCGCCATTAGCGATTCTAGTTGGGAGAAGCTAGGGTATGTTTGTTTCTCGGGAAAATTGGAGGTGTTTTTCTAGGGCTGTAGGAAAGTCTGTTTTTCCCATAAAAATACTTGCTTGACAGTCCATGTGGAGGATGGGGGAAATCGACATGTGGAGGTGTGAACGTGCCTCCTGACAGTGCCTCCTGTCTTAATTAACACCTTAATTTTGTCCTTTTAATTTTTATTTCAACTATTAAAATTATCAGTCTCCCAATTTCAACTTTGCATTCTTTTTCAGACTAATCTCATTTTTCTACAGTTGATAATACCATGCCTCAAAAGAAAAAAAATCAATGTTTATTCAAAATCTTAAATTTGAATTTTATAAATGAAAAATAGATAAGCAAACTGTCATAAATTTGTGATCGTTTCATGATCTGGTCGAGTAGAGAGAACTTTCTAAAAGTTAATCTGGATTAGTTGAAGATTAACCAAACAAATCTGGAATTTTTATAAAGCCAATTTAAATAATTAAAGCTGAAACCGTAGCTGGTGTATCAATTTCAGTACTCAACTTCAAAACAATGTCAAAAGCCTATTTTCAAATAAGCACAGCATTTATATTTTAAATAATTATAATCATGCATTAGGAATAACATCTCATGACAAGGGCAGTGAATAATAGAGTTTCGTTGTCATCAGAAATGAAAAATCTGCTTAGAATACAGTACATGTCTTTTTAAGTACATGGCAACTAAACTGCATTCACAACGGCATGAAATTTCTGATATTAATCGAATTCGATAGATTGATCATAGAACTCATCGCAGACAAAATATGGCGCAGGTATGGCGAAAGCCTATTTCAGCAGAATGCGGAACTCCAATATCAATGACCATCCAAGGTGCCGAGGGCCTCCTTCAGAAGTCTCTGAGCTTCTTCTCTCCTCCTAGACAAAACAAAACAACAATCAGAACGGTACCAATAGCATTATATACATGATTCATAATCTTAACTGCTGAGATGAAAAAAGTTCATGCTTGTTATGCTTGATAACATGATACAACTAATCTCATCCCATTTCTAATAATTGCACCATATTAGCTACAACAGCTTCCCTACTACTACAGGCCTCAGTGCATTTATCTCAAGCCTCAGATGTAAAACTGGACGATCAGGTTAATTTTAGTTATTCACCCTAGCCCACGTCTTCCTTCCAATTTTGAAAGAAGTTGAGATAGAGATGGCAACGGGTTTAGTGATCCCCTTCCCCTACCCGTCGGATCGGGGATACCGGGTCCCCATTGGGTTCAGGGTATTTTGTCTCTCTATAGGATGACATTACCCACAACTTGTTTAATAATGAAGAATTTCCTTAGATCCAGCATCAAAACTCACTTCTATGCCATATACAGACAACGGGTTTTGCAAGCATGTAAAATTTATTACGGTATCTAGCTCGTGTAGAACTTCAAGGTTAAATGGATTCATTCTAACTAAACTAAGTGGGTTCATGCTTGGCTCAACTATAAATATGTTACGAAAGCTTAAATAAACTTATCGACATAAAGCAGAATGTATTAGAAAACCACACAAATTAATTCATAGAATAATACTAAATAGAAGTATAGAACACAGATACTTGTAAATACCAAATGAAAGATAGTCATCCTCCAAAAAATAATAATGTATATCATTAAAGATGTTCCTAAACATTTTGATGGAATTAGGACATGTTTAGGGAGTTGACGTTAGATTGGCAACGTAGGGGTTTGATGATAGTAGGTCCACAATAAAGTTGACCTTAACGTACATATATATGCATGTGATTCAGTAGATAATACAGCAAGAAATTATTCCGGTCTATGATTCAACAACTTTATTTAAGTATACCTCTTAATATCCTCCACAGCTTGTTTACGTCGTTGTATCTGCAGTTCCAATATGTGAATCAATGTTGCTCTAGCCTGGCGGAGGAAAGACACTACATTACAATTGCAGTTTACAAACTAGAATCTCAAACAGAGACGCAAATAAATATGTAATCAACCTCATTCCAGTAATATTATTATTTACCTGATGGGGACGCAACGAATTGAGAATGTGATGCAAATTTTTAAATATAAGGGATATATCCTCCACTCTCCTAGCATATTGAGATGGTCTCTCAACAAGAACATCGGCAAGCTCCAAAATGTGCAACTGCAATTCTCTGTTAAGTGATCTCAGTTCTTTCTTGAAATCTATACAATATCGCATATTTATTAGACCACATAATGAATAATTTGACGCCTAAAGTACTAGAATGCATAGAGTAGCCCACACATGCAATATAGATTGAGTTTGCTTGAAGTTCTCTATTTCTAAACCATAAAAAAAAGCTAATGACAAAATAAAAACTTCAGAAATAAAGTATCGGTTCATCATCTGCATATAACTCTAGAAACCTAGCACTAAAGCAGTAAATGGTTAGCTGCTTTAAACTCACATTCCCTGACAGTTGTCTTTTATGAAAATCAAATTATTCTCCAATCAAATCTCACATTCAACCTAATACTTTTCTTCACCATATTAAAGGAATCATAGGGGAAAATAACATTTTCAGGAGATGCCATTCTACAATGCATACTCTTGATTTGAATAGATTGGCATGCAATACACCGCTTTTCACTCCACCTAGGATATAATCTAGCATCCCTTACTTCTAAAGGACTGCTACTTAGAAATGCTAGACCAATTAAAAAAATAGCTCCTCACCTTCAATTCATGAAGATCTAAAATTTAGATGAGTTCGGCATCCACTTAACAGTACATCAGAGCCTCAATCAGTACAACTTTTACCAAGTATGGAGTAATATATTGATAATTAATGTAAATATGGAAATGTGGAAAAGAACAAACTAACCAACATTTGGTCCTTTTGAATACAGCTGACGAACCCCCTGCTCTTCCAAGCTTGGAAGAGCATCATCAGTCTGCATAATTAAGGAAACACAAACTCTAAGTTTTAGTACAAAAACAGTGATCAAATACTCGATTTTGAAGTCACGCTTAGAACAAAAAAAAACCCATAAAGGTCACACATCGTATAGCGGGAAAATATAAAGCTCAATCATCTGAAATAACCTAGAACTTCAAGAAATTGAAATTGCATCTAATCTTTCTCCAACTTAATAGACCCTGAAAAAATACAATCTCTCGTCACGCTAACAGTCTCATACTAAGAGGGTCAATTCAAACGCATTTTTACACAAATCATATCTCATAAAAGAGATTGCATTGCACTGAAATATATGCATGAACTGAAAGCAATAGAGAATAAAGAAAGAGTAAACTCACGGTATAATTGCCACCATAGCAAATGTAAGTCCCTTCAACGGGAGGGGGAGGCTCCGGAGCTGATTTAGGGTCTTGAATGTAGTCCTTGTAGAGCCTATAAAAAGGCGGTGGCGGTGGATATGTGGCTGTTGCCATCACAAACACTCCCTAACTTAACCTAAATCCCGAACAAGTTCAATAATCCAAAAATGGAATCAGATACACAATAAAACACTACATTCATGCATACGAAACCACTAATTTCAAATCAACACAGGAAAATCCCTAGAGAAAATAGAAAATCAGAACCAGATTGCAATTATCACACTTCAATTCAGTTACATGCCTAAACTGAGAAATAAAATAGAATTAGAGGAATATGGAGTTGCATAGATTGAGAGATCCACCAGAAGGATCAAATAGCACCTCGATTTCGAGAGCCAGAACGCTAATTTCTCGCGCCGGAGGAGATCGGAGGAGGCAGAAAGATCTCTGGTGCGTTCACCGGAAGGATCAAATAGTACCTCAATTTTGTGTCCTATTTTCGGATTCCGGCGAGAAGTCACCAAAATTTCGCCGGAGTTTTCAGATTGTGGAGGAGCTGTGGTTTCTTTGACAATGGTGGTTGGGTCTCGACTCTCGTCTCGTCCTGAGAAAGAGAGTGAAGATTCTGAAAGTAAAATTGAATAGGGGTACGGATGTAATTATTGAGACATACTGAGGTTAGTTTTGGAAGGATGGGTCTATTAGCTCCTTCATTCAAAATACGACGTAGTTTCGCGGTGTTGCCCATTCGTATAAACTTCGTTCACAGTTCGTCGTCAACGAGAACAGACCGTTGAGATTGTTACTGTTAGGGTATGAAATCCCAGAATTTTGAGTTGTCACTGAGAGATGGACGAGAAAACGCAACGAAATGCAGAGGTAGATCCATTGCTTTTCTCCTTTTTATCACTTTTTTTAATTCTCCAAGTACCCAATCGATCTCAATTTTTGAATGACTTTTCTCAAAATTCTGGGTTTTCCAATGTTCTTGCTATCAGATTTATGATATTTGAATCTGGTTTTGTCTCTCTATATATTTATATATGAAATTCTGTGTTGTTTTTCTTGTCAGATCTACAGAATATCTAAGTGCACCTGGTAATTATGATTTATGGAGAACTGTCTGATTTATTTTTTCCTGAAATGTCAGGATCTGAAACTATCCTAAAAAAATCCACTTGAATTGGTAAATGCTAATATTAAAAGAGAAAATAAATGATTGTGATGATTGGTGAATTGATAGACATGGACATAACAACACATTTTCCTTTTAGAAATGGTTTCCATAGGTGGATTCATGTAGCCAATATTGTATATTTGGGTTTTTAGGACTATGTTGATGAGGGCTTCACCGTTTTGTTATGGTTGATGGGCGATTGGGTCTTGGAGTTCTTCATTTTGAGTCTCTGTGGCTCTGGCAGTGACTTATTATGGAAGCTAAAATTTTGTTGTAGGTGTCTTTGGACATGGCTCCTCTTGCAACTGACGTCCAACACGTCGCGGAGAGGATCGAAGATGGGACTAATAGAGGTCCCTCGTTTTGTTGTGACCTCTATGACCCTGAATTGGTACACGAGGTAGCTCAAGAATTTCTCCCGGGATTAGCTACAGCTTGTGTTGACAACACGACCGGCGATGTGTTCCAGACCCCCGCTTCAGTGGCTGTTGATGTGAGAAAGGAAATGGTGGAATATCTTACCCAGAGAAGCGAGAATTTTGTGGCAGAATCTGTCATCTTAGAAAGTGAGAACGAGGCGGAAAATTCCGACCATCCTTGCGAGATCATTTCTGCTTTTATTGATGAATTCACAAGTTCCAAGAGGAATTTGTTCAGTCGGGTTTCAGGATGGTTACTGAGTGAGAAGAGAGAGGACAAGATAGACGAGTTCCAGCAAGAGATGGAAATAAATGGGTTTTGGCCGATGGAGAGAAGAGAACCCATCAGTCAGACTTTGTTGAAGAACGTTGACTTAAAGAATGTATATCACTGTAAGACGACATTGAGCTCTGCTGAAGAGCTCGCTGAGCATGCTCGCAACTGCAGCTTTAGGACTATTTCCTGCAACAATGAGGGTTGCCCGGCAAAGTTCATTGCAGCCCACTTGGAGAAGCACGATTCGGTCTGTCCCTACAAGACGCTTCCATGTGAACAGTCGTGTCCAGCTACCGTCACGAGGCGGGATATGGATAGGCACTGCATTACCGATTGTCCATTGAAGCTCGTGAACTGCCCTTTCTACTCAGTGGGTTGCCAATCCACTATGCCATACAGTACGCTTGAACAACATCTTTCTGAAAGTCTCCGATCTCATTTGCTCTGTGTTCTTCACGGTCTTCACACTGGAGCATCTGCTGAAGATCTGGAAAGACGGTTGGAGCAATTAGAAATGGTAAGGCTCATGAGTGAGTTCGATGTTTGAATGTATTTTGTTTGTACAGCTGACATATTGGCATGTTTTGTGAATATTTCCTCATCTTATTTTCAAGACACAACATCTTGTGCTCGTGTTCTGACTGTATGCCTGGTTTTTATTGGGTATTGACTGTTTGTAGGGCAAGAATAGAAAACCGACGACTTTTGAGCATATATCCTTGTTTTAGGTTAATTAGAACTTATACCTCATAATTTAACTTTTGGCATTATGGTTAGTATCGATTCTAGAAGAGTCTCGTTTTTCAGTCACTGTCATATATTCAAATGTTAGACACTCATGTTTATGCATGGAACGTTTCTTTGTTGATGCCAACATTTTTGTTAACTTTTTTATGCTCGTTTTGACACTGCATGATTGAGGTTACCTTCAGGTACTTCAACTTGAAGTTTCTATCTAAAATTTAGGCTATTTCCTCCCAATAGTATAGGCAGGAGCAAGACATTGTAGGTGACTGAACATATACATGATTTTTAAAGTCTGATTAATTCAGAAGGGTTTTAAATCGTAAATTAAGTTGAAGAATATGTTATATTGTTAGATATTACTTATTGAACCATCTACATTTAGCCAATATTAGTTTGTTTTCAATCCTTCATCTACTGTAATTCTCATTCATACTCTGCATTGCTTGCCTGGTAGAAAAAAAATCTAAATAAACTAAAATTTTGCTTTCTCGAAACTTCATAACGCTGAGTAACCAGCTTTTATACTATTTGTGGTCCATCTGAAGTTAACTTGTAATTTTCTGTCCTTTGATGCTATTACGATACCACTTTATATGCGATATTATATGATTAAGATCATACTTTTCTATTTTCTGAAACAGATATCATCATCCAGTCAGCTGGCGGAAGCTCAAAGCGCAAGAGCTCTAACATATGTTGTCAAAAACCTCGATGCAGAGTTAGGACCATTGGAAATCAACAGTGAGGATAAGGAAAATGAAGGCGGGAATCCTGCAGACAAGGCCGGTGAAAATGCCAAAAATGAAGAGAAAGTTAATGAAGAAGCTAGTGCTGTGAACAAGGCTATCAAAGAAGGCAATGTCACAGACAGGACTAGTAAACAAGACGGTGCCTCCGGCAAGGCTACAGAAGAAGTCAATGACACAAACAAAGCCCGTTAAGAAGTTGACGTCGGAAACAAGACTTCAAACAATAATGATAAAGAAGTAAAGCAGCGGCGAGGGTAATTGTGGAGGCGGGTTTACATGAAAAGTTGGCATCGCAAATGAAATCGGCGAAGAACTCGAAGAGGAGGCCAGCGAGTCAGACAAATCAACCGCATACAATTTGTCAAATGCCCGTCTGCGATGCAATGAAAAGTGAAAACCCGTCTTAGGAAAATTTACTATATGTGTGAGCTTCCCGTTAAATTTTGCAGAGTAGCTTTCTTTACTATATGATCTCATTCTTTTGTTCATTGACCATTCTATATATATGCTAATTGCTGAACTAGGCAATGCAAGTCATTGCCATTTTCAGTTTCTCAGGTTTTGGCATTTTAGGACATTGATGTCCAATGCTTCATATTAATTTTAAGAATATGAATACAACAAAATGGATGAGTCGATAATGAACTAACCTCGTGATTTTGGTTCATGGACTGAGCTTGAACAAATCAAGGGCACGCAAGTTTGAAAGGTAAAACGCTAAAAAATGAATTATAATATTCGGAATTAGTTAAAGGGATAATGACTGATGGTTACACCCAACAATGTCGCTTTTCAGAGTTATTATCCCAAGTTCAAAAGCTCACTACGAGAAAGTGAGCTTCAAGGGTAAAGTGGTCTGGAACCGGAGAAAGTGAGCTTCAAGGGTAAAGTGGTCTGGAACCGAAGAAGTCGAAGCAGGAAGCAAAGTGGGTGGAGAGGGATTTCCTGAATCTGAACGAGGGTCGGCCGAAGCGAGAAATTGATGATTTGAAAAGGATAAAGCAGAAGGAAGCAAGGCTTGCAGACGGAGACGAGGCTCAGACGAAAATGTTGCACGCTTTAATGAATATGATGTTATAGAGTTGTAGTAGTAGTGATGACCTTGAGCGGTCAGACAAAGTCATATTTTTGTAATTTCAAAAAATTAAGAAATAACGTGATCACACGTGTAAAGAGTGATATTTCATTCAAATTCGTTAAAATTGAAAGATGGCATTGCAAAAAATAATTTATAAGAATATATAGCCAACTTTAGTGAAACAAATTAAACCAATAATCGTTAAAGATGGTTGTAAAAAGCGACATAAAAAACAGGTGGTCGAAATCAGATACATCACAGCCGATCTCTATAAATAATAAAATTGCAGAAATAGCAAAGAGCAAGCCCAAATGAGCAAGCTTGCATGAACCCGAACATGAACCGAAGCACCTCATTGTCCTCTCTCTCTCACATTATTGCCTAAACCCATATCCCATTTTCTCTTTTGGGTCTCTCCCTCCACCATTTTTTTTTCTTTGGGTTTCTATATTTTAATCTCTACCTTGAATCCCTCCTCTCTTAACATTCACCTCCTTCGGAGGTTGAGGTATGTAATCTAATGCTTACATTTCCACCTATTCTCTTCAAATTTTCTGTCTTCTTTGGGGGAATTTTGGTGGGTTTTTGTTAATTTTGCGGGTTCATAGGTAATGGGTATATAATGCTTCCAAATTTATGCTGAATTGAAGAGGGGATGTTGTAAAATGCAATTTTTTTTTTATAAAAATGATGTGGGTTTTTAGGTGTTCTGATTATTAGCATATGTGGGTTTTTACATGATTGAGGTATGTAATGTAATGATTACATTTTCAATTTTCACTTCAAACTACTGTGTTATTTGATAATTTTATGGGTTCATGCCTAATGAATAAGTAGTGCTTCCAAATTTATGCTAAGTTGAAGAGAGAAAGTTGTAAAATGCAAATAAATGAATAAATGATGTGGGTTTTTGGGTGTTCCGATTTTCACCATTTGAGAGTTCTAACATAATTGAGAAATGTATTGCTGGACAATGGGGTTTGTATTTTGAATTTCATTTTGGAGAAATTGTCAGATTTATAGTGCATTCTTATTGAGCTAGGCTTGATCATGAAGGATTGTTAAGAGTGTGTGTGTGTATGTGCATACATATTCATGAATCATGACCCATTTGGATTTGATTCACCTTCCATTTGATGTAAAAGTGTATTGTCTTGGAAACCAACTTGTTGAATTTTTACTATCTTGATTTTTGTTGTAATTGTTGGGGTAAATTCTAGCAGGTGCTTCTGCCCCGTTGATCTCGTGGGTTTGAGGGCCTTGTTTAGTTGGAGAGACTTGTAATTAGGGTATCCCCCGAGCCCGAGAGTTTGTTTTGCTTGTCGAGAGGGGGTATCTGTTACTTGCTCTCTTACTGACTCGAGAAAAATGGAAAATCCTACCGTTTTCGTAAGGTCCATAAACGTGAAGTCTGCATTACGGTCACTAAGTTTCAACGGCAGCAATGCAGAGCCCACGATGATAAGATTTGATTCTGGAGCGATGACTTGTAAACCATCCTTCGACTTGAAAGAAAGGAAATTGGATTTGGAGACCCCCGTTGAGCCCCCTTCCCCAAATAAGGAAGATAAGGTTCACGTTAAATCGGTGACCTTTAAAGATGAAGATAATGACAACCAATTGCCCAAATCACCCGGAGACTTGTTTTCGCCGTCGTCAGAGTCAGCGAGAAACTTGCATTCACCACCGTCAGAGCCTGAAAACGAAAGAAACGAGGCAGCAACTACGTTGCAGAAAGTGTATAAAAGTTTTCGAACCAGAAGGCGATTGGCAGATTGTGCAGTTCTTGCGGAACAGAGATGGTAAGCATTTTAAAATTTGAGATATCCAAATGAATCTATTCCATATATAGTTCTTGCTTTGTATCAATATGCGTACATTTGTTTTTGTATAGGGGAAATTACAGTTTCCAACCCTCGTTTAAACATGATTAACACTTTGCTACCTTAAACTTTTAAATGACACCCTTTGCTACCTTAAGTTCCAATATGTTGCACTGCTACTAACACTGTTAATATTTCATGTAAGAATACGAAAATACCCCTCAATTTTTTTAAAACCCACAGAATTGCCTTACGTAATCATTTATCGACTAATAACTGGTATGAGTAGATTTTTTTGTGTGTGCAATTGTCACCTCTAGTACGAGTATAGAACCAAAGAATGATACTTATATTGTGCCAAGTTACTGTCATTTCTTCCACAAGCATTTATTTGTATCAATATCGGAGATTTGATAGTTGTGAAGTGCATTTAATAGGTGGAAGCTGTTAGATTTTGCCGAACTTAAGCGGAGTTCTGTATCCTTCTTTCAAATAGAGAAACCCGAGACTGCATTTTCGCGTTGGTCAAGAGCCAGAACCAGGGCTGCCAAGGTAATTTCCCCACAGTTTGATGCACAGATCTTCAATATTTATGCAGTTACTAAAAAAAAGTTAGCATGTTTTCTTCATTAACAGGTGGGCAAAGGCTTATCAAAAGATGAAAAGGCACGGAAGCTCGCTTTACAGCATTGGCTTGAAGCTGTAAGTTCAATACCAATTCCTTGGACTGAAACTAGTTTATTGTTTTTGAGGCCTCTTCTTGATACTAGTGTTTCTTGTTGCCAGATCGATCCTCGCCATCGTTATGGGCATAATCTTCAGTTTTATTATGTCACATGGCTCCTATGCGATAGCAGACAACCATTCTTCTATTGGTAAGATTCATAGGGAGTAACTAAAAAGAACCAATATTCTCTGCTTTTTAGTTAAAAACATCTGACTAAACCAATTATGCAGGCTCGACATTGGAGATGGAAGAGAAGTCAATCTAGAAAGATGCCCTAGATCAAAGCTTCATCAACAGTGCATCAAATATCTTGGTCGGGTGAGGCTTATCTCCCTCTTAATCCTTTGATGTTTGAACAATTTTGGAGAGTTGCCATGAATGTTCCAAAATTTCTCTAAAGAAAGATAAATATGTTAGTATTGAGATTTGAAAAGGAGTTCAAGCATTTTTGTAAATGTTAGAAGTCAGCCCCACCTAAAAGCTCAAGCTGATAAGTGGAGGTAGGACTGTTCACAGTTCGGTTCTAATAAAATCAAAATTGGAACCAAATCAGTGGAATTTGGTTTGGTTTTGAACATGCCAGTTTTCGGTTCAACTATGTCGGTTTTATTTTACCGTTTTCATGTATTTTGCACTTCTTTTGTTGATCCAACATTTTCAGGCCCAATTAATGAAGATAAATCACCTAAAATGAGTCATGCGTCCAAACTAATTGGTTTTTGGTTCGGTTTTTATCGGTTCAATTTTTGCAAACTGGAACCGAACTGGTTTGTAGTCGGTTTTGATTATAACAGAATCAAATTGCTTCAGTTTATCTGGTACGTTTTTTGCAGGTTGGTCCGGGTATTTTCTGAGTAGTTCTAGGTGGAGGTCCATACTTGTTATTCAAACTAGTGAAATCCAAATCTTTTTGATGTGGGGCTTAATAATACACTAAAAAATGAGTAACTGTGAGCACGAGATCAAAATTATAAGAGAATGTAATGACTCAAGAATTTATGAATGGCTCGAAAGTAAAGCTATGTGAATTTGCTGGACCTGATTCACGAAAACCTTTTCATCTTACAGACGGAAAGGATTGCTTACGAAGTAATTGTGGATGACGGGAAGTTGGTATACAAGCAGAGCGGGCAAGTCATCGATACAACAGGAGAACCCAGTGATGTTAAATGGATTTTTGTCTTGAGCACATCTAAAACCTTATACGTCGGGCTGAAGAACAAAGGAAAGTTCCAGCATTCAAGTTTCTTGGCCGGAGGGGCCACCCTATCCGCTGGAAGATTAGAAGCTGAAAATGGCATTCTCAAGGTACCGAATCAACCCTATCCTAACTTCATGAGACCATGGCTTCATTGGCTTCTTATTTTATTATGCCTTTGTATAAACATGGCAGGCGATTTGGCCTCATAGCGGACATTACCTACCAACAGAAGAAAATTTCCAGGCGTTCATGTCATTTCTCCTTGAGCGTAACGTAGATCTCACAAATGTGAAGGTAGACAACACTGACCTCTTACACATGTCATTTAAAAATTATAGTTGATTCAATGGTAATTACAGTTCACTGTAGTCTATTTGGAAAGATTTTCATTTCATAGGATATACTTTGAAATGCATCAATTTGGTGAACTTTATTTTTGTATCAATTTACCCTAACAAGGAGCGTCTGCTAAATTACACGGAAAAGTTACTGTTTAACTTTCTATTTTTGAAAGGACAATAATGCCCCTGATATGTATTAATCAACATTAGAATTGATGACAATTACCCTATTATTTTTATTTTTATTTAATTGATATTTAAATATTTAGTTTTGATTAAATAATTAAATAATTTTTTGAATTCCTGGATAATTTAGGCATTTCATATAAATATCTAAATCTGTTACGGATGGAGATATGAAAATAATGTTGACCAGATTGAGTGTAATTTCCCCCAGATTCAAATTGTTTTTTTATCAACAGTAAGTTAAATGGCAATATCGTCTGCTGGCATGAGGACTAGAACCATGGGCCTTACCTCACACTTCACCCATAACCTTTGGTATTATATTCAAATTGCTGACACAATGATATCTTATTTTGCTATTTTCAGCGCAGCTCGGCTGTCAAGGGTGAATTTACCAGTACTTGCCCGTCAAGAGCCGAATTTTCTGGAGCTGGCAAAAATTCGGATCCAGGAGATACCATCTCAAGAATGTCCCAAGCAATGAACTCCAAATTAGCCAGACTCGAAATACCAAAGAGAACGAGGGTTATCGACGATTCTGACAACGAAGAAGTGCACCCACCAGCGCCAAGATGCAGCACTACACCTCAGGACTTCATTTCTCAGTACTACTATTACCCAGACCACGATTCCTCTGACTCGGACGATGAGGGCGAGAAATCGGACGAACCGACCATCTCGACGCTGCAGAAACCGAACCTGTTCGACGAGGAAGATCAAGGAGTCGAAGAGCATATCCCGGACGAAGAGATCGTGCAGACGATCGACTCCCACAAGGGAATGCAGGAGTCAAAATGGACGACGGGGGCTGGGCCGAGGATCGGGTGCATGAAGGACTATCCCTCGGAACTGCGCCTGCGGGTGTTGGAGCAGGTGTGCTTGCACCCGAGGCCGAGACGCGTTACCAGGTCAGCCACGATCATGGCCAAGCGGAGCGTTGTGGTTCCGCAGCACCACAGGAGGTCGAGTGCACTGATGTGAAGCTGCAGCAGCACGGCAGGTGATGACATGAGAGCAAGCTTGAAATGTAATAGCAAGGTAGAGATGGTGATGCTATAGAAATTCTCTTGCTTTCAACCTTTATATTGTAATTTGTGGGCATTGCAGTGAAAAATGCTCTTTAAATTTTTAAGGGTTGATGAGTTTAATCTCTTTTCAACTTCAAAATGGAAATGAGTATTTCACTGTATTGCCTTTAATGATAAACAGTGGGTATGATTATGAACACCTTCTGTAGTTTCAGTAACCAAAACTTCATTATTGTTCAGTTTTAGCTGTGTTCAAATTTTTTTTAGCATACCGACTAGATTCTATATAAATAGGGTGATTTAAATCAATGAAGCAGATCCAAACAATTTATTTTTTCTGAAAGTCTAAATTAAAAAACCTTAAAAACAATACCTTAAACTTAAAGCAGATATGAATGTAACAGATATTAAAATATTTTACTTCCATGTCTTAAATGTGTATAAATAATAATTTATTTAACAAATAAATAGATATATAAGTAGATTAATCCGATTAATCCCCGAAATGTCCTATTTGTTGGACAGGCGTCTTACATTACTAGGACACTGATTTTAGCACCCAAATATACAATGTTAGCACAAATGAATTCATCCTTGTGAATTTCAAAAACTTGTGGTACAACATATCATTATTACATGATAATACACAACAAAAAATACATTTAGTTGCATGTCGATATTTACAGGTAGCTAATAAATCATCTCCTCCTCTCTTATTAATGGTAAAATTGTAGAGTAATTGGGTGGCTAGATGAAGGGAAATATGATATACTCGGCGTAAAATAGATTCCATATAAACCGATAGAACCCTGAGATTGCTTCCTGCAAAATGCAACCGAATGTGTTATTAGAGAAGGGAACAACTATCTCATTCTTCTTCTTGCACACTTTCGCTATAAGAATCAGAGCTATTATCAAGAAGGCAGTGAGAAACAACAACCCAGTACCATTTTTTCATGTCGCTACGCTGTTTAGACTAGGACATCTTTGTAAACAAAGCTTGACTGTTTCTCTAATTACATCTCCAACAAGGTCTGGACATTATGTAGGAATATGAAGGTTTTATTTGCCTTCCATAGCAATTCATATGCAGCATTAAAATTGATACTGCTATTGCGCACCAAAACTGCCATTAAAAGATATAATTTGCTTTGTATGTGCAAACAAATGCAATATCCCACTTCCGATGGTTCAGTTTTGCTACTAACACAAAAAGGCATTTCAAGGTTCATACGTGTTCATTGCATACTGTTCATTTATTTTGAGTTTGATATGTGCGTTCTATAACTCCCCGCTACTCTCCGAGTTGACAAAGTTTTGGACCGATTTTCACTTCAGGAGTAATCAAATGTAAACGTTTTTATTTAACTTGTTATCTATGTTGTCCTTGTTTGAACTTGTTTCTTATGTTATTTTTGTTTCAACTATGGTCTGTGTTTTTCCTTGAACTTATTAAGCTGTTTGAAACTATCTTATTGTTTTAAAATATTGTTATTTTTGTTTCCCCAATTTCTGAAAACTCCTATCTGTCTCCTCGCCAGGTTTTGTCCAATCCCGAGTTTTAGAACCTTAATATAGTTGAAGGTGAAAAATGAAAATCATGGTGCCATTCTTAAAAAAAAGGTATGGTAATAGTTGTTCCTTGTGTTCTCCAAACATAGGTTTGATTTTATAGAATAACAAGATCCTCGATGAAAATTGATGTTTCTAATATATAACAGCTATCTTGTATACGAGAAGAAGCTAGGTATTACCTTTGTGTAATTTGCTTGTTCTATCTCCCGTGTCTGCAAATCAAGACAAATACTCAATGTAAGATGGTCTCATAAACTTCATTTTACACACATTGCAAGAGAGTAAAGAAACTGCAAGACCAAGTTCCACAGGACAGGTGAAAGGATACATAATCTTCATAATAGACTGAATCTTGGTCAATTGGTAACCGTATAAAACTTTCATATTCAATAAACATACCTGGTAAATCAAGCTCAATGCCATGGCTGAATGCACGGGTATCATTATGCTACGCCTAAAAGCCTGTTAAATACGAATGATTGTGGATCACCATGCGTTATCGAGAATCAAACATAAATGCAAGGCTGATACTGTGAGATGTTTGTGTGTGTGCTTCTGCGTCTACATGTGTATTTGTAAAGGATTATGCTGAACCCACATATCAGTGAAAGATCTAAGGAAAACAAGATTACCTGAGGCATGTAAATAGCCGCTAATACAGAAGCAATATAGTTTAACAACAAAAGCCCAGAACCAAGATATGCAATGTTTCTAACTCCAAGCTTTGTTGCTAAGGTTGAGATCTGGAACCTGTAAATATCATCAATATCAGATCTGCATGTTTGTTTGAACGATAATAGCATCAGACTGAGAACAAAAACATAAAGTTTAGGTCCGGATTGGGAGTAAGGGAGTTAAAAAGCTTCAATGGACGAGTAGCTGAGGAATTGTGTGAAGCGGATAACAAAAAGAATATAGAGATATAACGTGAAATTCCTTTAGCATCAAAATTGTAGTTCAACATCGGGAAATGCATGTAACAAACAGCAATATTAATGTAGGTAAGTTTTGCACTTACTTGCGATCCCCCTCCACATCAGGAAGATCTTTCGTTATGGCGATCACCAGAGCAAATACAGTTACGAATGTTGTGATGAAAACCACAGGTGAGCTGCGGGCATGAAATTACAGGAAAACATGAGGAAAGTTCTGTATATACCCAGTCAACAAAAACATAATCTCTCTACATTAAACTCCAAATATTGTAAATGAAATTTTGAACCAATGATATGTGCCAGGCTCAAGAAAACACTAGTAATTCATAATTTACCGAAGCCAATATTTGTAGAGTTCGTCTATATTGACCAAATGGTCCAAATCACAAAGCAAAGAGTAATAATTTATAACGCACCTCCACTGAAATGTGAGTCCAAGGGCAGCTCTCGTGGCATAATAAACACCAAAGTTAAGAAGAAAGCCCCGTACCTGAGAAGTTATTAATCCCATTGTTTAGCTGCATTCTCGGGTCTATCATAACTGCTGTCTTAGAGGTCTATAGAGGGCTTGCTTCTGACCAATACTTATTTAGATGACAACGACATGACCATGAAACCAACATACACATTACTTGCCGGAAATCGAAAGAATGGAAAAATAAATCATACCGTGGCAATAATAAGGAATGCCGCAACAGGAAATCTTTTCATTCTAAGAGGAGGAACAGAATAGATGGTGCCAAGGAAAAGACCAAGACAGTAAAGAGTTGTAATGAATGGACCAAAATTCCATCCAACCACTGAGAGGCCGGCTACTGCAAAAAAAGCCACCAATAACCATGCTGATTGAACCGAAAGATCCCCTGCAGCTATAGGTAAATAAGGTTTGTTTACCCTGTGAATGAAATAGGAAAAGTCAAATTAAACTCAAAAAAGTTTGGCTCGCAATACATCAACAAAGAGTTGAAACCTAATAAGAAGGATCTTTTATATTTTTCTTTTTATTGACAATAAAGCAGTATATCAAATAATGATTATGATAGGTCATATAGGTAGACGTTCATAGCAGATAATATATATTTTGCTATGACTTAAATCCAAGAAAATGCCCCACTGCTTCACAACACATATCAAGAATATAGTGGTTGTTCTTCTATAAGCATTTATATGAGCTATAATAACATCTGTCAACATGATAGTTCCTTACTTGTCAATCCCAATATCGTAGATCTGGTTGATGCCGACTATATACCCATTTCCACATATCAGAGCAAAAAGCCCAGATAGCGCCTTCAACACTAGAGACAACCTTATCAAATGTGTGTTTTCAATCAATGCTCTTGCCACCAAAGCACTACGAACAAGATGAAAATTAGCTTCAGTCGGCTGCACATGGAATGAGCTGGAAGTAACACCAATAAAACATTTTCGACCACAGTTTTTGCGGGATGTGCACTTACAAAGACCCTAGAGCTGTCCCTCGTATGGTGTGGGGCCGAAGAAACCTCCAGCATGCATCTCTGAAATCTGAAACTTTGTTTATTATCGGATCAGGTTCAGAAGCTCCAACTTGAGCACAGGCCTGGGGACATTAACTTTCACATTAACACCATACATGGACTTCGGGTGGTAGGCCAAGGTGTACATAATTATTTAATGAAAGCAAACCGAGGGAACTCCAGCACCATCAATAACAAACTAAAAGTGACTTTAACGGGGACATTAGAAATTAGACAAGACTACAATATACAGCCAAATGAATAAATGATATGCAAGTTGGCTGTACAAGAATTCCTTTGTAAAATTGAAATGTGTGCACAAAACCTTCAATACGCCTGAAATGTTATCAGTGCATTTTTGGTTTCGCAGGGAATGTCATTTTCAAGTTGGCTATTACAAACCCAATAAGCTGACATTCCCTCTTTTCATTCATTGGTATTGGTATTGGCCATTGTCAGATTCATACAAACTTCTTATGTCAAATCAGTAAGAACATTATTTCCTACTACATTATTTATTCAAAACTTATAATCCCAAATGAAAACCATAAAATTTGAAGCTTAAGTAATATTTCCAGAGCTATGTGTAAGTAAGGGCATGCTAGATTGATTGCTTCACACCCAAAATCACCATCAATATAGTCTACACATTGTAACAATCACCCAACACGAAAATAACAGCTCCATAGAAGTACATATTCATCAAATATGACCAAAAAGTAATACAATTTGTTGCTGATGATGATTATGAGTTGAGATAAGCAAAATCCAATACTTGGACATTACAAGGAAAAAGAAACAAACCCTTATGAAATTACGGCGGTAATGTCCGGTGGGAACTTGCTTGGAATCGGAGCGACCACAGAGAGCGTGCAGACCAATTGAAGGCAAAATTTGGGAACCTCTTAAGCTGAGATCAGAAGATCTGCAGATGGGCCTGGTGCTTTGAAGACGAGAAAGCTTGTAGCTTGGAGTAGCAATTGAAATTCGAAGAGTAGACGAAGGAAGATATGAGAGCTCCATGCAGAGACTCAGAGAGAGAGAGAGATTGAAGATGAAGCTTCAGTGAGCTGATTGATGAGAACCGATGGTTGGGTTTGAGCTTCAATTTTATATTTTACTTCTTTTCCCCTTAACAACTAATAATAGTAAACTAACCCCAACTTTTCCAAATAAATTTCACCAAAGTCCCGTCTTCATCTAACGGTTCTAAATCGCCAGATAAAAGCGAACAAACCAACAAACTTCCCGGGGCAAAACCGTCATTTCACGAAATTTACCTTATATAAAGCACCATTGAGAGGTTTTTGTGACCCTAATTGTGAATCAGAGCAACCAGAGCGCCGCCTCAAGAAATATCGCGTTTCTCTGCAAAGCTCTTTCGCAGCTTCTTTGTTCAGGTTCGTTTCAAATCGCTCTATTTACGGCTGATCTGATCATGATTCTTCGCTGATCCATCTATTGTGATAGAAAAATCATGATTTCTGATTCAGTATCTTGTAGGGTTTTATATGATTTCAGTTTTGTTGTGTATTGTTTGACGTGTTATCAAATTCTGTATGGTTTAGAACAGATGGTTCTGATTTTCTGTAGAAGTATCTGTTAATGCGTAATTTTATTGCTTTCTGGTGTTTGTTTCGATCCATTGCTTGGCTGGTTTGTAGGGTTTGGTATTCTTCATATCATGAACAGAATGTTGTTTGTTTATAGATTTGCGTCTATTGATTGAGAATATGGTGTGAGCTTAAGATGATCAGATGGTTTCGCTGGTGAGAATCACTAATAGCTTGTAAATGAGTTGGAGTGTTGATTATATGGTGGGAAATTTGTTGCTCCTTATAAACTAGGGAATGTGATGATTTTGAGCAATCTCGTGTATGTGATCAGTGTCCTAAAAAATGCTAGGCTCTAGTTGGGTGGAAAGGTTAATTGGTAATTATAGGCGTTTAATCAGAGAAGTCAACTTATAGTTTTATAGCAATCAAAAGAACCTGGAGTCATGATGTAATCTGACCTCTGATGCTCTTTTGTGATGAGACAGTCTTTATTATGTTCATATTAATAATTATATAACATGAATGTGTAATTTATGTCATGATCCACATTAACTTTTATTTCGTGTATATCTATGCAGTATGGATTCTCAGATTAAGCATGCTGTGGTGGTTAAGGTGATGGGGCGAACTGGGTCAAGGGGGCAAGTGACACAGGTGAGGGTCAAGTTCATGGACGACCAGAACCGATTCATCATGAGGAATGTCAAGGGACCAATCAGGGAAGGTGACATCCTCACCCTTCTCGAGTCTGAGCGCGAAGCCAGGAGACTCCGTTGAAGGGCTTTGACTATTGGTCTCACTTGTTTCTTCAGTTTTGGTGGCAATGTAGTTTGTTTTGTTGGGCTAATAGTTGGTTGCAGCAAACACTTTATGTTTGTGATTCATCAGAAACCCGAATTCAGCATGTGATGTGAAACTGCTTTGCTTGTTTTGTTGCATTTTTGTTATGAATTTGCGTTGTGTTTGTCAGGATTATACATTCATCAGTGGCTTTACTGTTATTTGATAAAGAATATAGAACTGAAAGCTTCTTTTCTTACTGGGTGTCATCTTTTTGGAGCCTTGAAAGGTTGGGATCTAGCAGTACTTGTTTATTACATGAGCCCAATCTTGAATTCAAACACAACATTTGTTACTTTATTATCATATGATCTTCAATTCAAACATGAATTTTTTAATAAAGTATAAACAAGGTGTACTAAAATTTATTGGCATACAAATATGTGCGTCAGGAGATTAATGAAATCAAGCAAGAATACATTATTCTTTTTTCTCTTTATTCCGCTTTCTTGTTAATATAATAACAAATAAAATACGAATAACCCGAAGCATAAATTTTGACGTTGATAAGCAACCTTTCTTGAGAAGCACTACATAGCCCTGGTTTCATTCAAAAAACAACAATCAAGGTTCCAATCTTTTTAACTAAATTCTTAAAATTGATATTGTTTGACTTTGTCATATATTCCTATCAACCAAACTTTAACAAAAGTAAGTTAAGCAAGCATATGAGCGAATTTGACACAGAGAAGCAAGTAAACACAAGTTGAGTCAAGCTCGATGAGACGAAATGGTAGTAGTGAAATGCAAAAACAAGTTTTAAAATTAGGAATAGTGATGTGAAGAAGAAGTATGGTTGTGGATAATGATTTGTAATTATTTCTATATCAAAACGTAATGACTCACTTGAACTTATCGTTGGTAATGTAATTAGTACACAAATAGTATTAGTTTAATTGATAATTTCGAATCTGGATTTTTGTAATATCCTTACTCATTTATGGATGATTTTTTCTAGAAAAACAAACATTATTAAGAATGATCTCGTAAAACACCCTTTGTAAAATTAAGGATGATAGACCCCTCACCTACCAATCAACCATATATGTATCGGGGAACCTAGCTAAATAATAAGCTAACCCATCTATGATCGTCTACATAAACAAACTTTAACATTAGCAAACATAGATTGTACATGTGATGGCTTATGAACCACACAAAGACAATTAGATTTCACCACAACCTCCGACCAAGCAAGCTTTCAAATTCAGCAAAGCCCTTCCCAAACCCCCATAGCCTCGTCCGTCTCTGGTTCGCTCACACACTCTCTCGAACCTGACTTAGCAAGACTGACCACACTTGTTTGATCCTGAATCACCAGCCCCAAACCATATCTACCAGAATCTCCATGAACGACCCCCATAAATATTTATTTTCAACCAACATTTCGGTAAAATTTATCGTTTGGATCAACTAACCACTCGTCGATGGTCCTAGAAGCGTGGCAGAAAGCTAGGTGTGGTGTTATGAGCGAGCCACAATCAGCAACCAAGTAGTGGGCTAATTAATAACTCGGATTAGAGTTGTCCGAACAATCAATTTTTTCAAACATGCGTTTCATATCAAAGATGAGGCCATTGGGGGGGACACACATAATGAAGCATGGAAGAAACTGGACAAAACAAAACCACCCTAAAAACTCAAAGTTGCACTTGTATTCCGACCAACCAAATTCACAAAACCCCGTGTACATCGTTGAATTTGAGACCTCCCTGTAGTGAAAGATGTCCAATATCGAATTTCGAACTTCCCTACTCGTGTTGGTACTAAACAACCCCCCATGATTTTCATGCATTCACCGTCTTACCATAAGCACCTCCATAAAGATTCATAATTTTTTTACCACGAGTTGCCTAAGAATCGGAAATATGACAATATAAGTAGTTGTCATCTACAAAATAAAATAAGTGAAATATATCATAAGTATTTATCTCTATTCCACAACCATGACTCCAACCTGAACACTCAAACTTTGAAAATAAAATTAAAAAGACATTCAACACGAATAATAAATAACAAAGGAAATAAAATATCACCATGTTGAAGGCCTTGAGTTGGTGTCTGAAGCGGCAATGCAGGCCCGGCCCGACCATAAGGCTGCTGAAGCAGCTGTTTTAGGCCCACCAAAAATAAAAGTTTATGTGTAAAGAGAAAACGCCCACTTTGGTAGAAGAAAAGGCCCTAAATTTTGTTAAGCCCTATTTCCACTTCATTCTAACCTAATTGAGTCTATCTCTCAACTTTCTGCCGATTAGATTAAGTTTGTGCCGTTTCATCTCCAATAATTCTCAATTCGGCTCTTTTCTTCCACCATTTTTTTTCTTTTTCATTTTCCCCCTTTTACCTTTCTTCTTCCACTTCATTTTCTCTTTCAGCTGAATACAATTATTATATTTTATTTAGCTTGGATTCAAGTAAAAACTACATATTATATGAGAATATAATAATCAATTACGATCATTAGATGAAAATATTGATGACTTGGATTTGTGATGACCCATTAATGGCAAATGGATGTAATTATTCACAACTTAATATTTATTTTGATCGTTTAACATAAATATAAGGGTATATTTGTATTTTTATATCATTAAATTATTTATTTTTTAATTACAAGATTTGATTTACTTAATTTAATTTAATTTATCTCCTATTTCAGGATTTCATG